>VYZM01003676.1:101763-131880 GCA_013398915.1 Dromas ardeola
AACACAACACATTGTAAAGTATGTTGCTGAATATGCAAGGAAATAAAAATTGAAATGGGAAAGACAAGAGGGAAGCGGAAAACAAATACTGAGGCCAACTCTGTAAGTGTGATGCTGTCAGGAGTTAATGTCTTTTTCTTTTTTTGTTGTCAGAACATCAGTGATAAACAGACAAAATGGTACTTACTGCAGAGGAACAATTAACTTGGGCTTCGCAGCCTAAATGATTAAAAAAAAAGGAAAAAAATAGGAATTACACTAAGGAACATGTTGTAACAGAACTTGTGATGGCTAAACATCAGCCCTATATCAAATAGATGGAGCAGAGCAACTGATTCTGATCAGCTTTGCTTTTTCTTTCCCGTTCCTCACTACACATTCTCTCACATTATCCTACTATTAGCATTACCAGCTTCCATTTTGGTGTGGATTACAATGGCTTGAATAAGTCTTTTTTTGGAAACCATCTGGCCTTAGACATCAAAGAACAGCTGTAGATAGAGCTGGCTTTTAATGTAGCTAAAGTTCACGTCTCTGTGTAAAATAAAATGGAGCAGTGCCCACGTTGATGCTGACATGGTGACACTGAGCCTTGGGGAATTCAATTTCTCATTTTTTAAGGCAAGGTTTCCTTGCCTTCAGCCACACCCCACATTAGGGATTCTGGGCCAAACCCTCTTCACCTTGCTGATGTGAAAATAGTTTTTGATATCAGTAGGATTCTTTGCTTGCATCTTTAGACCATGCAGCCTGTGTCCTAAATGTAGGCATTGTTCAGCAAGTAGGGGTGAAAGGAAAAGAAGGGGATATGAAGCCCAAGATAATTAGAAATTTTGAGAATGCTTATTTTTGTTTGTCTGAGTCTTTGTGGCACTGGAAATCCAAAGTCAAAAACAGTTCAGCAAAATGAAACACGCCAGAAAACACTTCAAAGGGTGAAACTGTAGGGCTGGATTCTGCTCTCATTTCTAGCGGTGTAAATGTAGAGCGATGTGGACATTTTCCAGATTTATGTAGCTATCACAAACAACTGTGCCCAACGTAGGAAATGGAACTGATCATTGTTTTCAAGACCAGGAGGTAGTGCAGGAGGGACAATTTGAAAACTTGACATGATTTATGAAAATGTATTAATTTTCTGAATTCCTAGGACTTAGCAGTAGCATTACAGCTCAGCTGGAGCTGTAACATGAAGTTAGAAAATTTCAAAGGCAGCATTAAGAGGCAGACTGCTTCCAAGAACAAGCATGTGCTTGTGCATTCCCTGTGCGTGGGTCCACAGAAAGCAGAGCAGTTCCACGACCCTTTTGTTGCCTTTCCTTCCTGCCCCTGGGGCTTCAGCCCAGTGGGCGATGCTGATCTCGCTCAGCCCCACTGTGCAGAGGAGGAAAGCAGTGAGTAAAAAGATTCGTCATCTACCTACCCTCTCCTGGCTTTTGAGGATCCGAATAGAAGCTGGGAATGACCTGGCTTTGCTGATCATCCCTTTCTACTTCAATTTCTGTAAGTAAAAGTGCTTATGGCCCCTGTGTACTGTGAAGCAAACAGAATTGTATTTGTGTTACTGCTTTAGTAATGGGCTGCGCTGTCAAAACAGAGCAAATGGGGAGTGAGCAATGAAAGAGGAAACTAATCCCCTGTTTATACCAAATCATTTCCCATACACCTCTCTGAAAGAAACAAAGAGAAAGTGAAGGCCAGGGAAGAGGGTGCTGCAAAAACATGTTTCAATTACTGTATGAAGAAGTAACTGTAAACTTTCCTTTTTAAAATTTGCTAAGCTTCATTGATTTAACATTGCACTCAACATGGGAATTTTCCTCCTGAGCAGCTAGGTTACGTTACACCTGACCTCTTGCCTGCTCTTTCTTTTATTTTTCAAAAGTGACTTTTTAATAATGATTTGCAAAACAAAGTGTGATGATTGGCTTTTATAAGTGCTCTCTCTATATTCCTGTATTCTTTGGCCATTGAAGTAATTGCTTGTAGGAGACAAATATGTTAATGTAATGAAAAAAAACCCTATAAGTATAGTGTATCCACAGTCATGTTCTTATTCTGAGCAGATTTATTTTTAAGATAAAGTGCCCTTGCATACAGTCTCAAATTTAACAATATGCCATGACCTGTAAATATTCTGGTGGACATTAAATGAAATAGGTATTGGGCTGGACGAGTTCTAATATTTTGTACTTCCTCCATGGAGTCTCTGAAAGTTAATCCAAACCCTACTTCCATTGGGTTGCCAAGGTAGAAAGGAAAAAACCAAGAAAAAAATCCCCAGCAAACTGCAGGGTAAAAGATTATTACAGGAGGGAATGAAATGCTAAAAGGAGAAGTTAAAATCACTGCCCAGCTATGCTGTAGGTTTATATTTGGATTATCTAATGAAAGCACAATGAGAGGAGTATATATGATGTATGTACGTGTGATGTAAATGTAAATTATATCAATATCATCCTTCATCTTAGGAGGTAACAGTGCTTTATATACATTATTTAAAGATTACATACATTTTGGTATTATAGGTAACGCATAGGTGAATTATCTGAATTGCAGGAAGGTTAAACGATGTGCTGTGGCTAGTGGGCCAGTTGCGGAGCTGGGATTAACTTTCAGTAACCTCAGAGCGAGGGACTGCGGTGTCTGACTGTGCCGTTAACAGAGCTGGGAACGGAGGGTGCCTGCATGCAACGTTCATCAGGATAAAATTACAGTTCGCATACAATGTTCTGGTCAATTAAGGTGGAAAATAACCTTCTGATTGCTGAAGATTTTTTCACTCTTTTCTGCTTCAGTCATTCTGGCATGTATATCTGGAGTGTGGGCTGCCTGAAGGGGGGACGTTTTCTGGCCTCCTGACGGGGAGTGACACTGGTACTGTGACATTTCTCTGCACGTCTGTGGCCCTGTGGTTAGACAGCAGTCAGCAAATGGTATTAAAGGGATATTCACGAGCTAACTTGATGCTGGGGAAGTAAATTCCACACTTGTCTGCCTCTTTCAAAAAGAAACAAGCTACCATTCTGAATTACCTTCTGGAGGCTTTGTTTCTCTTCTGGAGACTTCAACATCTGTGGATGTGGTCAAAGTTGACTTGTTTCCCCAGGCCATAATTTGCTTTGTGAATGTCTCCCCAGGAGTCTTGCCTCTGTAGGTGAGGGAAGGATAGGTACCTGCTCTAGCAATTCCACGTTCTTCTGCTGTTATTTAATGGTTGACTTTCCAGATTTGGTCTTTTGGGGAGCTGAGTCTCATTTTTCTTTGCACCGTAGTTTTTCAGAGGACTCAAACACACCATAGGTATTGTTGCTTAACCAGTAAATCAGCTGAGCCATGGTGACTTTCTGTGAGTGCTTGATCATGAATCTCAGCCCTTAAGTATGCCCTGATTGCTTCGCAGAGATCTCCAGGCAGATCTCTGATTTAACGGACTGCACTAGCTTGCGCTCCGCTCTCCTTTGTTTTTCAATGGTGTATTAGTACTCCAAAGGCAGAAATATGCTTGAAGTTTTAAATCAGTTGCTAGTCCTGGAGAAAGCTTGTTTTTGTTCATCTTAAGATTCAGTTTACTGTCTTTTCTTTTTTTTTTTTTGTTTAAAATTTGTTTTTTTGTTTTTTTTTTTTTTTTTTTTTTTTTTTTTTAAATCAGGATGTATATTACTTGATAATTTGATCGAAGCTGCAGCAACAAAGGCCAGCCAGTGCCTCATTGCCTGTTGTGCCCTCTGGTTTGAATAGTAACAGCACATTTTCATGCTGAGTTTAGATGAATTGGCTCCTGCCTGTGTGTGCTGGGTAATGTCCTTTCATATTCTTGGCATTGGTAATGAATAGGATTTTGAACACAGCTTGCAGATGTTAAGGCTTATGGTAGGAAAAACCCTCACAAAAACTTTAAGCTTCTAATATGTGCCTAAAAGCCAAGGAGGGTATCAAAATTATGGTACTAATTCAGTTGCTATTGGTTGCTTGCTAGATCTCTAATTGCCTGTATGAGCACTTAAATGTGTTTGGTGATAGGTGACTTAATTTTATAGTTCCCAGATATTTTTTTTTCCTGTCCTTTTGTCTGTATATAAGACAGCCTTGTCAATCTGCTTGCTTTTAGACCTGCATTCATCTTTTAAATCCCGAATATCTTCTTGAACATTAATGGTGTTCTTGCATCTTAATTAAGATCAAAGTTTGACCTGGTTTTTTATTCCCCTAAAGTAACAAAATAGCTCTGTTACTCATACCATGGTTTACTATAGGAAATCCTAAAAAAAATCCCAAAAAGAACAAACCAAAAACCTGAAAAAAACCCAGCCAAATCCCCAAGACTAAAATGTCCCCACTACCAAAATGTCTGTTGCCTGAAGATAGTCAGAGTATTTGCCACCTTATGATTTATTATTTGTTTGCAAAACCAGAAACTGAAAAAACCTTTGCAGTGTCAAAACTGTCAACTTCTTATTTTAACAGGGTGTATTTCTGAATAGTAACACAAATAAAAAACAACTAACAACTAACAAATCTCCTTTTTTGAGGAATTACTGTGATTTGCAGATCCTGTTTGATTTTACAGCAGAGAGTAATGCTATTGAAAAGCTGGATTTAACACAGACAGTTAAGAGGGATTCTGTGTGTGGTGGTTTTTTTTTTTTTCCGAGGGAGATGTTTATTTCATCTGTGGATTTAATCCTTCCTTCAAAGAGAACTGGAGGATAAAGTGAATGCCAGAGCAGCACTGCGGGTTTCTACTGTACTTTTGCTCTTTGTTTCTGTAGTGCTAAACAAGTTTCTGTTAATGTGGTGATGCAGGTGAAAATGCTGGGACTTCATTAACAGTCCAGCTGATGAAGTGTGAACTAGAATAAAATCCAGTTCCTCCTCTGTTCACTGAGTTAGATTTGCAGGACTAGCAGAAGCAGAAAGCGGCGTGCCCTGCTCGTGTTATTCCACTGAACAGATTTCACTCAGACTCTACATGGGCAGTAGAGTAAAAGAAAAGTAGCAATAAAAATGTGAAATCTTTATGCAGTCACATTTCTGAGTAAAACCAAACATCTGAGACCTTCAAAGTGAGGCTTCGCAGACCAATTACAGTGGGTCATCTGTGCTGTAGCCAAAATATACTGAGAAAAATAACTCGAGAACAACACATTAACAAGGAAAAGGCAAGGAAATGAACACATCATTTTACCTTGTAGCAGTGTCAGAGAGCGGGGTCAGACTCTGACATGGGTGCATGTGGTTTTGCTGGTGCCTGGTTTACTACCTCTTTAACTCCAGCACACATAAGGTGGATGGTCTTGTGGCCAAAGACCTTGTTTAGATCTTAGAAGTAAACCTGAATGAATAATAATGATTTTTTCCAATTTCCTGTCTAAAATGAATTAAAAAAATGGGAGACCAAAAAAAATGTTTTAAACCAGGTTAAAGGCCTTGATTTTTTTTTCCTGCCTGTTCGTTCAGACTCTTATGTGAGAATAAATTCAGTGATGTTTGGGTGCTGTTGCAGTGGGATGGTATGAACAGACATGCAGTGACAGGAGAGTCCCATCTGATTAAGGAGTAGCCAGCTCATTGAAGAATTACAGTAGCTGCTAAAGAAAAAGCTGTTTTTGTTCTACCTTTCATAATCTCTCTGGAAGACCTCTTTTCTAAACAGTGTTTTACAAAAAAAACATTAACTCATGTTAAAAAGAGTGCCTCAACGTGTTTTTTTAAGAGAGATGAACCAATAAAACCTTTCTCAACAATGGGAAGTACTTAATTGTTCTTAAGTATCACAACACACAAGAAAATGAAAAAAGAAGAAAAATCAGAGTCAGGTGAAGATGATAGTAACAGAAGTTCTTTAAAAGCTGGTGTTTCTTGTCTCTTGGTAATGCAATCAATATATTCTCTAAAAGCTTTAAGGCAGTAAGAGTTTCTTTAAATAATGGTGTAGCTTTGAAATTCCCTTTCATACCTGGGTAGAACAACATTAAATCAAGAGACATCATCGTCAAACTTGTTTTGACTGACGAAAGAAAGGGGGTGGTTGTCTGTGCTCAGTCCTTTTTTTCTCCAAGAGAGCTTGCTACCCTGCAGATCATTTGAGACAAAATTAGATTCTGCATCCATATTACCTTCTCAGAGAGATCTTTGCAGATCGGACCAGCACTTTCCCTTTTTCCCTAGGAGTCACCTAAATCTTTACTGTTTTTCACTCAGTCGTATGTACAGGAGACTTTGCATATTTGCCAGGGCAGACTTCAGGTGATGCATAAAATGTAGGTCGTGAACACTGGTGGTAATTAAAGGTCCATGGTATGTATGTTCTAGGTTGTTAACTTAGGTATGTGGGCAAAATTCCAGCTTGGGTAATTATGTGCTGTCTGGCTGACTCCTGTCAGCGGCTTCCGCTGGGTAAGGTGTTGTGTTCAAGTTTTCTCCTACATGAGTGCGTAAGATAAGTTGCTCAGTCTCCTGGGCCTGTGATTCTAGGAGCTGATCGCTGATTGACCCTTTGAAAAATCACTAATGATTTTACATGTCTATATCTCGTCACCCCATAAAAAGTCCAGTTCTGAAAAAACACATCCTCAACCAAAAATCAAGTCCTTTCAGTATTTCTTGTTAAATTAAGCATGTGAAATCACCAGTTATTTTGGAAAATGTAAGCTTTCAGCAGAAATTCAACAGTTTCTGGATAGATTTTGTTCCATAGTAAATTTCAATGCATTTACCAAAAAAAAAAAAAAATACTTCCTTTTTGATAAAATACCCCCTTCTCCCCCCTCAGTAATGCTGAATTTGCCTGAGAATACGTGTATCTTTCTGGCAGAGAAGAATCGGGGAGAACTGCAGTTCATGCTAAACCTTTATTGGAAAGGAGTCAATTAGTAGGAGAGAATTCTCATTGCTATTATCTTAATGTATTCATATATTTATAAATATTGACATTCTGTTCCTCTGTGTTGCCTGAGTGTTAGCTGAAAGCTTTTGAATATCTAAATCATTAATACTGTAACAGATTCTAGTTTGAGGAAAGTGGTGCTACTTTTTATTCCATCAAATGCTTTGTGAGAACTGTATTTTGTCATGTGCATGCTCTGCTGTGTGTTACTGCTAAGTACCAAATTCCTGAAGACACTGGAGATGTAGGTCTAACAGCATCTTAAGCTGCTCAGTTAGAACAGAGGACTAAATATAGCTCTGGTCATTTATATTTTAAAAATTGAGTTTTATAGTAAGAAGACGCTCCAGTAATGTATCCCAAGGGACTACCGTGATGAAGTTAATATGGCAGAGATTTTATATCTTATAACATCACCTGCGGCAAACTGTGTTGTCACCAAAAACACGCAGGGCCTTGGAGCAGGTGACCTCCAGAGATCCGTTCCTTTTTATTCCATGATTCTAAATACGCATCCGGATATTTGAAGATGAATTTATCACTTGTTATTCCACTAACTTCACTCAGTTCTTTCTAAAAGATCTGTCCAGACTCCATTACAGCAGGTGGAGGTGTTAATTTTGACTTCAGTTAGAATTAGTCCAAATTCTGAGTCTCTGTAGTCCTGTTCCAGTGCCCATTAAATCAGACCTTTTACGACTCTAATTCATTTCTCTAATTTCTCTAATCCATTTATACATGTGACATCTATAACAGTGTGTGGGAGGCAGTTCCACAATATCACTGTTTGAAAAAAACCCTATTCTGTAGCCTAAAAGTTTATCTACTTTTTTATTTGCACTCCTTCCTATTGCCTTCCCTCTGTGGTTTGAGAAAAGATTGTCAGACCATTTATATGAAGCAGAAACAGTAAATCCCCCCCCATTTTGAATAAAAGAGCTTAGTACGTAACATTGGATTGGGAACTGTCAACCATGACAGAAGATAAAAGCGTTGAAATTGAAATAAGCATCCTGGGCAGTGTATTTCTACCTCACCCTCAGCGCTAATATGCCTCGGCCGTGATAGTAAGACATTCTGCGAGCAGAAGTTACAGCTTCTTCAGCTTCTTCTAAGAGTAGGACTGGTGTGCAATAGATTATTTCTCAAAACTTGCTGACTGGCAGCAAGCCCTTGGCTGGTTTAAGAGCATCCTTCTGCCCCAGCTGAGGAGCTTGCCCGGCAGTCTCATCGCTCCTGGGAGAAGCCAGATTTGAGCCAGTGACCTGGAGGTGAAAAGCCCTGTATCCCATTAGCTGTTCTCTGGGGGATGTTCAGTCTTTCCAATTTTAACTGTTTAAGGATTGCTGCATTTTCTCTGATTTGGCAGAAGTGAGCCGTTGATAAGAAATAAGATCAGACCCATTCCCCTGAGGTTTCCTCTTTCACCCTCTCCGCTCGTAGCTCAACAGTTTGGATAGTGAAGAAATCAGTTATTTACTAACATTTTACAGTCGTTGAGCAGAAAAATGTCACAATATCTCTCTAATGCAGCCTTTAGCTCCAAATCATGCAAGACACTGCTTTGAAATGGCTGGAAATATGCATGACTGCAGCAAGTGGATGTATTATAGCCAACAGCTTTGCAATCAAGTTGAGATGACTATATATGAATATTTCCTAGTATTTGCACCTCTTCTATTTTGAGAGCAGTATTTTTGCTACTTGGAGGCCGGATTCTTCTGGTAGGTTTTATTAGCATAAGGAAGAAAATTTGGCTGCTTGGGTCTATCCTTTGTGGTTCTCACAGTTTTACAGTCACTAGTTGTGTAACCCTTTTTATTACTGGCAGGTGCTGCCGAGGTTTGTTAGTGCAGAGTTGCGTGGGACTAACTTCTGAACTGGCTGTAACAGCTAGAAATCTGAACAATTAAAAAAAAGGGAGTAATTCTTTTGATCGTAGCATTTTCTGCTCTGAGACAGCGGTCACGGTTCCAGTGCCCCATTAAAGGCATCCCAGAAGCTGCCCTTCAAACCAAACTTGTAGGTAGTACCAACAGCAAGCTGGCTTGTGGAAGCACAGGTCTCCTCAGAGTGCATCTTCTTGAACCCGCTGGGCGCTGGAGCCTGCTCTAACTTGCCTACAAGACAGTTTGCAGGTGGGAACGGGGTGAATCGTGGTTGTAGCCACTTCACAGACTTCTTTAGAGCCAATGACGTGACCTCCCTGGGAGATGTGAGAGTCTGGCATCTCTGAGTCTATGCAAGAGATGATTTGTTTCAATAAAAATAATCTTGGGTGTAATAAGCAAATAGCGGACTTTCCCATGAGCCTAATTCTTTTTCCCTGGAGGGTATACAGTATCGGAAGATAGCTTTGTTCCAGACATTTCTGCCTTGAGTGGTGAGTGAGAATGGGTGATTCTACCTGAAAGAGCATAGAATAAAAAATGAACAGTGATACTGATACATTTTTTTTTAACAGTCCAGCTGAATTAATTCTGTTCAGGTGCTCCCGAGTATGGCCACATTCAGTAGCCTGTTAGAAGGAAACCAAGCAAGACATCTCTTACTAGGTATGGAGAATCAATTTGAGCCGATAGCCTGGAATGTGGGAGTCTGCCACTACAGCTGTGATGCCACCAGTGGAGCCGGATGGCATTCCTTGTGGAGCCTGACAGGATGCCTCAGTGCAGTGCAGTTCTGCCAGCTGTCTCTCTTCCATGGAGTAAAGCACAGTCCATTTAGATTCAATTTTGGTTTTATTCTTTGATGAGTGTTTAATAACCATTTCCAAATCTCTGCACAGTTGGAAAGTGACATTGTCAAGAACGGTGCAGCCAGCTGAAATTATGTGGTAATGCTTGTTGTAACAGCACTGGGAAGAAGTAAAGCGGAAAAGTTTTATTTCCTTCAGGGCAGAGTTGGCTAAATGGAATTGAGATATCCTGGGATAAAATAATCGCCCTCTTGGTTTTGGCTCGGTTTCCATCGTGAGAGAAATGGGATGGCATTTTCAGCTAGGAATAAAAAGTCATATATTCTCGTCCTAGCCTTGATATCAGCTCGCTGCATGACATTTGAAAAGTCACATGAACAAAATTTTGAGTTTACTTGTTCTACAACCGGCTGCTTTTATCATTTGCCTAGATTCTTAAGGTAAACCCATAACTCTGCTTTCCATTCTGGACATCATTCTGGACATTCCCAGCACTTGCTATTTGGGTAATTAATTGCATATTGATACAGACATTCGGGACTGAAAGTTTCAGCTTTATTTTTGCTGTAGGAACTCTTTGGGTTGCAAGGAAAATTAGTGGAACCTAGAGGCATGCACCATCTTCTCAAATAATTTATTTTATTTGTTATTTTCTTCCTGGTTCAATTGGAGGCAATAATTCATATCTCATTGCATTGTTTTGAGGCTTTTAATCAATTAGAGTTGGGTACTACGAGATATTGAACATCGTGAGCTCTGATGGATATTAATAGATGAGAATGCAGAGCACCTGGTGCAAGAAGGGATCTTAATATTTGCAATTGCTTTGAGATCTTTGCTTTGAGATGCTATTCAAGTGCTAAGGCTTATTAAGCTCTATCTTAATGCTATCAACCCACTGCACTGTCAGTGGGGACTAGCCGTTTGTGGCAATGTTCTTTCATTCATGATATGGTTTACTGCTTTTCCTCTGATCTTTTCTACTGACTGCTTCATGTAAATGTTTTGATGAACTCTGTAAGTGCTCAAAAGCCTCCCTTCTTGCAACTCTCCACTATCCTTTTCTCTGTTTTCTTTTTCTGATACTCCACCTTTTTGCTTTGCTTCTTCACTGCAGCAAAAACAGCAGGCACAGCAATCTCTGTCCTTCAGAGCAAAAGGATTACAGGGGTTAGATGTTGTAAAAGTATACATCGAATGAATAATTCCCATTAGAAAATCAGTTTGTTGACTAAGGGAAAGTAGCTGGGGAGGAAGAGAAGAAAAAGGCTTATTTAAAATTGTTTTTCCCTGTTGAAGCCTTGTTAGAGGGAACAGCTGATGTTTGTGGAAACTCCCTAACCTCCTTGCCTTAACCATGAAAACTCCTCTTCATAGCTTGAGCTCCCGTTTTGCTAATGGAGGGGTTAACTCAGTAGATGGCAGTCTCTTTCCTCTGAGTCAGCCCAGAGAGGCAGTGAGCCGGAGCTGCGAGGCGGTTCTGCAGATGCCCTCTTTTGGAGAAGATACAAAGCCCACACTCTGGTGAACTGGGGTCAGTCAGGACTGCTGCGCAGATTTCATGAAAGCAGGTGTGTTCTACCCCGGTAGGCTATAGCTCTCATAATTACAACTCATCTTTCCAAGTTAACAGTTGCTATTTTCATTATACCATAAAGTTTGGAAACAATACAGACATGAGATCCAAGCTTTGTCTCACCAAAGGTAGCTTTACATGACTGTTGAGCAGTGGAGCTGATCTTCATTCACGTATGGAAGTGGAAGGGAGGGGGGGGGGTGTCGATCCCAACATGTTGTCTTTAGCAAGGTGTTTGTCCAAAAATATGAGAAAATGCCCATAAAGGTAAACAATATGTGTAAAACCCTAATGACAAATGGCATGTGAGGAGGTGTGTGGCTCCCGAGTGCAGCTTCTCACACAGAGATAGATGTCCTTATGGAATAGAAGCTCTTTTTAAAAACATCATTCTCATTGTGATAGTTGCAGCAAAAACCTCCACTGCGTTTAGTATAACACCAAAAATAAATTA
Source organism: Dromas ardeola (assembly GCA_013398915.1). Lineage (NCBI taxonomy): Eukaryota > Metazoa > Chordata > Aves > Charadriiformes > Dromadidae > Dromas > Dromas ardeola. The sequence continues at coordinate 113,381 of VYZM01003676.1, forward strand.
ACTTTGTATTTTGTTACTAATATTTAATTTAATGGTTAATATTTTATTAAAATATTTTAGGAAATAATTAAATTTTTTATGCCTTGCTAGATTCCTTGTTAAAATATTGAAAACTTTCAGTCCTAAATTAATGAATTAGACTTAAAAAGTCATTCATGAGACTTAAAAAGAATCCAAAGTGTATTTTGAAGTTGTTTTTTTTTTTGGCTTCTAAGTGAGGTTCTGCATGGTTTCACTTACTCCAGGAGAAACCAGGGTGCTTTTAAACACTGCTTTGGGTTGTCTGCACGTTAGCTTGAGGAGGCAAGTCAACTTCCAGCCCCAGACACTATCATATGATGGCAGAAACTCACTGTTGGAGTTTCCAGTTGAGGATCAAATAGTAGACTAGATTTGAAGATAAAAACTTTGAGATTTGTTTTTTTTTGTTTGTTTTTTTTTTTTACTTTATTCTCATCAGCTAGTACAGTGACCAGAGCATCAACATATCTGTGAGGCAGTGAATCCATTGCTAATCGGGCAGCTGCCTGTTACAGCAGCTGGAGTTTGTTGAGTCCTCTAGCTTTCAGTCCCACACACTGTGCATTGCAGTGTTAAGGCTTGGAGGTCAAATATATATGGATGATCCTTGTCTCTCTTCCATTAGAAGAACATACGGGCATGAATAGATTAGTTATCGAGTTCACTCTAAAATGTCCTTGCTTATTATAACTTTTTCCCTCTGAGCTTAAAAAAAAATAAAATTAAAAACATTAGCTATTAATACCTCTGATTTTGGAGCCTCTGAATATATTTTGGTTAAATATTTTGCACCCTGGATTTTGACATGCCGTACATTGCCATAGTATTACTACACCACCTGCTTCGAATTCTTCTCTCTCCTACCTGTCAGTGCATCATTTCATGCTCCACTAAGTGGTGCGAATAGCAAAACCATCTGTTCATTACTCATGTAGCCATTGTGTGAAATATGAATGAAACATCTCATGTCTGAAAGAGTCATTGTCAACTGAGTCCAGCTGGTATGGCTGTATTCTGCCCAGAATCCAGAGTCCAGTTGCTTCCTTCAGTTGTTGTGTTTCCTCTCAGCGCAGTACTTTTTCAAGCAAATGTCTAATCCATGATTCAAAATCTTCTGTTTATTCACTTTCTCCCCCTTGAAGTGTACTTTAGGGCTGAGATCCTTGCTAGGACAATAACTGTGTCAGGAGGTCATTCTTTGAGTTTATCCTTGTAGGTACCGATAAGTGAATAAGATATATGCGCGTATACCTACAAACGAGGGAAAGAGATGAATTTGTTACATATTACGGGATGTTAATGAATGTTTTAAAGAATTCATTTTTTCTCCCACACTGTGTTTACTGAAATAACTTCCATCAAAAGTTTTCACCACCAGGTCTAGAGTTCCATCTCCATCAAAGCTATTTCTACCGTTCTTTCTTTTGACAGAAAGAATTGTTCCTTGGGAAGCCATCATTGTCAGTACTGCACAGATCAGATGGCAATGGCTTCTAAAATAGCAGGTTAATATCCCTGTCTGACAGGATTAAATGCTTAACAGTGATTCTTGCTTTTACAGCTATCAGGGTAAGTGATGCCATATGCAATGATAAAGATGTGACATTGTTCAGCTTGCCTTTTGGAGAATGATTAAATGACACGCTTAAATCCTTTGTGGCCCCAGGTTTGATGGTACTGAGTGATACAGTGGAACAGAGCAGCTATACCTTAAGTGAGGAACAATGGCTAAGTTACGTATCTAAAATTTAGTTTATACTTTTAAGTTGCAGGCAGAAGGAACAGCACGCGCTGTTTTCATTTGTAACTAACAAACTGATATACTGTAAAATCTGTCTCTGGTGTAAGCTTTCCCACACTCCTCATGAAGGCACTCATTCCTTTTGGGTGGAAAAGGCTGGATGAAAACACGTTCAGTAAAGCCTGAACCTGCATCATTTCTTTAGACTTTGGGGTAAGATTCTGTTTGTGAATTTAAATATCTGAATAGAGTTGTCTACATGTGAATCAGGAGTCTAAGATTCTATTATAAAGTCAGTAAAGATCTCATTGTAAGAGTCTAAAGTTATTCAGCTTCTAAAGCAATGTAGTCTAGGGCTGTTCAGCTAACCAAACTTAAGTGCCTATTTTAGGATGAGATGAGCAGCTGACATGAACTCCATTGACTGTAATAAGTGCTTAGGTGACTTCGTCATGTGGGAATGCCTGCGTATGGCACCTACATTTAGGTGTCCATCTGTGAGATGGATCCAAGCCTCTCGTGCAGTTTACAGCAAGATGAGTATTCCTTCTCATAATCCATGGAAAAAACTGGACCATTGCAGCACAACAGATGAGGACGGTTTGGCTTGTTGACATAGAACTGCTAGGGTCGGGTGAACCCCGGATCAAAGGTGGGTTGTTTTCTGCGTACAGACTTAGGCGGGCTTTAACGTCCATACGCCTGAGGCACTGAAGGAACAGCTGAGCTGTAGGATTTTGGGGCTGTCATAGGACCTCAACAATAAATGTAAGTACTAAAACAGAGGTTGATGTCTAAATATCTTTGAGGATTTGGGCCTTGGCATTGTGCACTGGTTGCTAACATGATATTTAAAAACAATGTTTGGAGTGGTGGTTTGGTCCGCTTCCATATTTTTTTATTGCTAGCATAGAATTAAATAGTTGCGTTGTATGATATTAATCATTCACACTAGGATATTGCAGAAGACAGTGCTGGGAGAGATCTCAAGTGCTAAAATGGCCATCATATCTCCAAAGTCAGGATCAGCTGTACCAGTGTATTTGTAGAAGGCCTTGGAAGGGTGGAGCTTGGCAGGTAGGTGCTTGGGGGCCTCATCCACCGCTGTCATGCCGATAGTCCCATTGATCTGGGTTCTGTTACAGGTGTTTAGGGAGCTTCTTTTCATGCTTAAGTTTTTCTCCCGTATAGAGGTAGGAAAAGGGTGTTTACTCTAACTTTGGTGTTTCCAGTCTTTTGGCTGTTAATCTGTAGCCCCTTAGTGTTTTCCTTTTGAGTATCATGTATCATTTCACATATAGAAATGACATCATTAACCAAAAATATTAGGAATATGAGAACTCTTAGACTAGATTTTAATATAAAAATATGTGTTTCTTTTAAGTTGAGAAGTTGTAGCTGTCTGGCACAAGCCTTCTGCCATCATGAGCAATTCTTTAGTCTCTCTGTTGTGTAGCTTTAAGAGATCCCCGTAATGGGAAATTAACCCTTATATGATCAGGCATCTAACATTTTGCAGTAGGATAAAATATAACCTGCAGGTTTGTGTTATGTGCAGTTTCCAGGCTTGTAGGATGTGAGCAGGTTTGGGTCAGCCTTAATGTTAAAAAGTGACTCAAAGTTCAGAAATCTGGAAAGCTGCTAGTGTTTGCTTTGCCTAATAAAGCAAACTGTAAGTCAAACATTTAATCACAGCATTCTGGTAACAGGGGGCCTGTTTTAATACAGCTCTTTTATTGGCCTCTTTGTAGTTCAGAAATAATAAAGGCGATCCTGGCGGATAAGGTGTTTTCAATGCAAGTCTCATGTGGAACCTTTATTTTCAGACACAGGCCTTGTATAACAGTATGAATCACCGACATGAGAGCTGTTCTGATTCTACGGTGGTTTTTCCAGTAGGGAAATAACCTGCTGAGTTTATTAATGTTTGTCTAATTTACATCATTAGGGTCATTTTTAAAACAGCCCTGTCTGTTTGCTTTATTGCCTGCGCGAGTGTTGGGAGGGGGGATGCCAGAGCGCGAGCGCTGCTCAGTTCTGAGCAGACAGGAAAGCTGAGCCTTGTGTCCTCCCAGGCACTCCCTGAGCAGAGGAGAAAAGCTTCAAGGCTTCAAGCTCTGAAGGCCTGCACACCACCGCAGGCATACGTGTCTCAGTATGGTTTTTCTAGTTCCTCAAAAGACCTTTGTGACAGCAGGAGAAGCAGGGCAGGGGAGGCGGGAGAACAGGGCTTGTGTGCTTAGCAGGGAGGCAACATGGCCCCCATTTCAAGATTTTAAAGGGGAGTCTGTGCCATCCCTCTTCTTACAGGTGTTGTGCATACCAATTAGCGAAGGGGGATTTTTGCAGCTCTTTGTGTGCTGATCATTTGGCAGTGTCTGCAGAATTCAGTGGGGTCGTCCTTGTGCTGCTGGTGGTGGAGAAGGAAGCTCAGCAGTGGCGCTGGGAACGCTATGGTGCTTCTGAAAGGCTTGTCCAGGACCTCTGAAGCACCTTCTCTGAGGGATGGAAGGCGTTTTTCTATGTCGTTGCAGGAGACAGTATCGTGCCTGTTACTATCACTGCTAGCAGTAATACAGGTGAGACTATTTAGTTGAAAAAACTGATCTGCAGGTCAGACTGAAATTCTATTTTTTTTTTTTCCTCGTTAATTCTCAAAGGGGAATAAATGAAAGAAAAAGGTAATACTTCAATTGAAATCTAGCGGACCAAGTTTTGATCTTTGTCTTCCAGTGAAAAACTGGAGTCTCTCTTTGGTTCGACAGTTACTATGAGTTTGCTACGATAACACTGCAATTTGATCAAGCTTCTATAATTTTTATAAACTGTTTGATATCTGTCTGTCTAGCTACATATACATAGGTGATATGTGGACAGTTGCCTGTACTTGACTAAAATCGTACTTGACTAAAATCGTACTATATTGTAGTAATGGCAGAAGTAATTCAGTTCCACAGTTTCCGCAACTAAATCCTTTTTACCTGAGTGGGAAAAATTTAAGGAATTGTCCAGTCTGAGCTGCAGTGCCTGTTGAGTTTGCCAGCAAGAAGCAGTGAGGTGCTCTGTCCTGTAGTGCATCCAGCCAGGCAGGTAAAGCAGAGGCAGAGATTTGGAAAAATCCTGATCTTTGCTCTTTCTGAGTTTATAACATTTAAATTTAACTCTATCACTAGTAGAGCATTACACAGGCTCCTTGGAGAAGAGTGTTCGAATGACTTGTGTAAATATATTGCAGAATTTAAGATTTTGAGATTATTTGGATTTCGGATAAAAAGGAACACCGAAAGAGCTGGTACACTGACTGCATTTGGTTCTGTAGTAGACTGTAAGGAAGAAGTTACATGCAACATACTTTCTTCTTTTTCCTGGGTAGGAAATTTTTTTCTTCTCTTTGTGTGGACAGCTGCTCAGCTTCAGGTAAAAAACGTTATAGTTTGTGGGACTGCCAGCTGGAGCCAATTAAAATCTAATGGACCAGAGTTGGCACTAAAATATCTTTTTCTGCCCTAGCAATGTAGAGTTTTTGTTCTGCTGCTTATACATGATTTAAAAGGTTTACAATGTTGTTAAGAAACAAATTTACTTACCGTTTTGCAAACCAAGACATGTTTGAATTTAAAATCTAACACAGAAATATTATGCTTTTGGTCCTTTAATGAAGTTTGTGGTTTCACCGAGCATGGAGTTGTGATAGAATCATAGAACAGTTTGGGCGGAAGGGACCTTTAAAGGTCATCTAGTCCAACCCCCCTGCAATAAGCAGGCACATCTTCAAATAGATGAGGTTGCTCAGAGCCCCTTCATGCTCATCCACCATGATGGAGGGATTTTCCCTGCCTGATGTTCTCCCCTAAACATGCGAGATGGAAGTGGACAGCTAAATGACTTGCTTTGGTCACACCAAGGATGTGCTACATACCTAGGAAAAAAATGCAGGTCTTAGGATGGATGATCTGTCTTTTAGTTCTGACAGCCTCAAGGAAAAGAAACCTAGGACAAGGCTAGGAGCCTAAGTTACAGTATTGGAGAGTGAAAATCTTTATTATTGAGAGTAACATGGGCAAAGGGAGACGTGGATGAGGTGCGCTAGAGGGGAGTAAGAGCTCAGCAAAAAGAATTGATTTTTGGAAAAAGAATTCAGTTCATTTGAACTGGAAGGAGCTGTTGTGTTTTCTTGAGAGATACAATTCAGACTGGTCTATTTGTGCGAACCTAAAGGCTTAAAAGGCATTTTTTACCTTTCCAAAATGAAGTATTTTTCAAAGATTGAATTGAGACTTTTTGACTTAGTTTCTAAGGTGGGGAGAATTTTTTTTTTACAAAACATACACATTTCACCAACAGTGTATGAAACATGGCTCGTGTAGGCCATCTTTCTATCTAGGAAACTTTTCTATTTCTTTACTTTGTGGTAGTTTAAGAGCATTTCACTTCATGTTTTCAGTGAGAACGTTTGATCGGTTAGCAACCAAGGTTCGCCTGATAAACAGGAACTCAATTGCTCGTGTTTGTTTCTCCACATTCTTAAAAGATTGCTCAGGGCACAAAAGATACGCTGATAACAGGTACAAAAGTAATCCTGTAGATGCATGAAAAAGGAAAGAGATGACGTTTAAGACATAAACCTGGAGCATATTATCCTGTGGTTTCCACAAACAAGCAGGCTGTGCATTTGAAAGAGTGAGAAATGTGAATGCTGGGCATTTGAAAGTGTGATAAACTTAGGCCTGATTTCTCTATTTTGCTGTTCATGGGGCAGATTTAAGCTGCTTTTAAGCATTCTGCCATTTATTCAAAGATTCCTGTATTCAAAGACTGGTCAACGTGACTGATTTTATTCATGAATTTATTCAGTTTTAAGCCCAAAATGGGTTATTCCATGCATGTGTTCATACATGCTGAAGGTGGTCAAGTTGCTCTAGAAGGGAGAAAGAAAAGAGAAATGGGAGAACAATAAAAGAGCATGAGAAAAAAGCGAATTTAGAGATACTTGTACAGAACAGATTGCACAAGGCCTGAAAAAAATGTGTATTTGGATGAGGTGCTTCAAAATGTCAAAGGAGGGTCACAAAATCTAGGGTGCATCTAGCGTAATGGCAGCCACAAAGAGTTGATGTTTGTCCTGCTTTCACTTGTCACAGTGTTTTGCTTGGTTCTTGTGGATGAAGATCAGTTTGTGTTGAGGAACATTTACTGTTAGACCACTCAGAGGTGAAGATGCAGAGCTAAGAGAGAACTGTCCTCAGAGAAATGACACCAGGCCCAGGCCTAATTTGGTCCTAATTTTCATTTTTCCATAACTTTCTTTTTCTAAAGCCTTTGGGGACCATTTCTGTCTGGTTTTGTGTAAATAAGTTAATGAAATTACAAGTAATGTCTTAGAGCTTTACACAGTTAAAACTATGTAGTTCTCCTCCTTATGATATATTCAGCTCCCCTCAATACTGAAACCAAGGATTCAAAGAGCACTGGAGATCATACAGCTGTAGGGTGGTCCTCAGGCCTGAGAGACGCTCTCAGGAAACCATTGGAAGTGCTGCATAGGTGGTGTTATTATGCCGGTATCACAGACAGAGCACTTCCCTCTCTGAACTTGTCAATGTGTCACTTATAATGGGCATTAAATTTAATATTTGGAGCGACACACAACTTCATAATATTAATAACAGCTTCATAATGTTAAAGAGAAAGATATAACCTAATTGGAGAATGAATGTCGACTTTTTTGGCTGCTTTTCAGGCAGGAGATTTATTAGAAGCACTGTAGTACTCTAATTCCTAATCCATCTCCTCTCCCCCCGTTTACAGTATGTTACTCCATTTGCCTGTCTCTCTTAGGAGTACTCTTGAAATGGCATCTTTTTACGTACCTGTTTTTTAGAGAACATTGTGGAGGAAAAGGAAAAAGACACCAACCCAAACTAGAATATGGATGATTCATAGTAAGAACTATTGAGGTTGTAAAAAACCCTAGTAGGGATTCTGACGAGTTGGCGTATCTCCTTCCACATCAATAAATTTGTCACTGGTGAAAGTGTTTATTCCTTCGCAGTTGTATGATTTATGCTGGACCTTTTGTACTGCATATGTGGACCTATAGCTCATCCTCAAATGGTAGAAGATGAACTCTGACTAATAGATCTCAGTGACTATCCTACAATTTATGCAGGATTAGTATTTTAAAAGGGTAGTGTGCATGATTTAAGTAGGATTCGAGTATATAGCCATGGTTTGTCCTTTGCTGTCAGCAAAGACATCCTAAGTTCATTTCTTTAAAGAAGCTCCAGGCCAAATGTCAGGAAAAATTAAATCAAGCAGTGCTGTAGTCCCGTAGGGAAAATGTATTTCAATTGTGAGGTATTCATATATAATATGTCATCCTGTAGTCTGTGACTGTTGGGTGTACTTACAGGCAACGTGGCTTGGTAATTGCTACTTGTTAAGAAATTTGGCTATGATAAAAAATGACCTGCTGGGGAGAGAGACAGTTTTGTTAATTTTATTTATGAGACTTTCATCAAAATCGGAAGGATGTGTCTATGTGGCGGCAAATCCTCAGTGATACAGCATCTTTAATAAATGAACATTATTTTTGTCTTCCAGCAAGGAGATACCATAATCTTTTAGAGCTTTGTCTTCTGCAGTCTGAGAAACAAGTTGGACACAAGCCCCTTGTTTTGCTCAGCCACCAACATTTTACTACCCAATTCGTCCTTCCTGAGGGCAAGTGTAAGCAAATTTTCTGTCTTTCCAACAGATGTGGGACAAAGCTAGGTTTGTCGGATCAGCCTGGATCCAAACCTGGAAAGAATTAACTCTACCCTCTGTAGTTTTGTTTTCATAAAGAGTTTCTTTTTTTTTTTTTCCTGGTATATTCTAAATAAAACAAACCAGACCCTTACAGTTCAGTTTATTCTTTAGTGTGGATACCTGACCCAGGAGCAAGATCATGTAGGTCATAATTAGAGGCCTGGCAAGCTGAGATGGAGCCACAAACTGCCTTTCCATGAGACACTTCCCTGCCCATGCTGTTGTATTAGCTTATTCTCTAAGCTTTTCTGGGGGCAAAGAGGCTTGCAGTGGTTTTCTTTATCGTCTTTAATTACAGATGGGTTAACTTTGTGGTGTCAGTAGTTGTAAGCACTGATGTGTAGCATTTAAACATCCATGTCATTCTTAGCCCTGTTGCTTGATTACTGTGAAGGGTTACGTGTGGAGCACACACAGAATTTAGGAAGAGTATCTTTTCAGATGCAAATGGACATTTAAATCAGAAGAAGCTGATGCACATTTGATAGCAGCATCCTTCCAGAATGAAAAGATTTATCACCTTTTGAATCGTTAAGGAACAATAGACCTGCTCCCTCAGCTGGCCAAAATCATTGTATTGCTTTGGGCTTTAGCGGCCCTCTGACATTAATGATCTAACCCAGTATTGTTCCTATATCTGAGGAAGAGAGTAGTGAAGCCACGTTCCATGGATTTATTTTAAGGACATGAGAAATAGAAGGGGCCAGATTCTGCTTCAGCTTGTGCCACTGTAAGTCCAGAAGAGATGAATTAAAAACCTGAAGTAATTTTAAGCAGAGCACTTGTGTTATTCCACAGTAACACTTCCTTAGCCAGAAGCTTAAAACCAGTGACAGAAAAAGATTGAATCATAAGAATTTCTGAATAGTTTCATTGTATGCTAGCACAATGCACGAGATGTTCTGGGCAAGGAAATAGGTTGCATGGAGTTTTGAATAGGAAAAAACCCTCATGTAGTTAACCCTTTAGAGCCTGCAGACACGGGGGAGTGTCACACCAGCTGTGGGCAGGAAAATTCAGGATGGGCTGTCACCAGCCAGGCTCATCTGGCTCTTGCATGTCTGGCAAGCCAGTTCTTTGGGGGAACGTTTTATTCATGGTCTATCTGCAAAATAGTTCTTTTCATGTCAGATTCACCTTTGTTTTTCACTTTTTTGTGTGCATTTATTGAGTTAGAAGAGTCATCTAAAGGAAGACAATGTTTTTTGTTGTATCCTTTAGTATTCATTCTTCTTATATGTCTTAGAAGAATCATTAATTACTCAGGGTCTGTTGGAACTAAAGTACTTTGGGAGACAGCTAACCAATGCCTCTTCACTGGAAAGGAGGTTGGCTGACAGATCAAAGTGCATTTTTCCCACAATAGTGAGCAAAAGATTTTAATCGAGCTGCCCATATGACCATAAAGAGGTGATCTCTTTTCCTGGGAGTCAAGGCTGATTTTGCATTCATTGAATCTTTCTAAAGTGCATTTAATTACAGTGGCTTTCCTTTGTTACGTTGCTGGAACGCTTTGCTTGGTTTCAGTAGTTTTCCACAGGTTGTTCCAGAGTCCAACCTAAATGATACTGTGTCACTCACAAACCTCTGTTTAAACTATTCAGATTTCTAATGAAGATGTTTCATAACCCCGAAGTTAGTAAGAGCATGGAAGCATGTCGGTTGATTAATTTCTTATCTAAATGTTTTATGAATTTCTTATATAAATGCTTTTCTAAACATTGGTCCTGTCTATTTAGACCCATACCTAGTGTTCACAGCTCTTGTGTGAATAAGCATTCATTCCCATCCTTTCTTCCCCAGGTTCTCCTTTATCTTATTTCCTACCAGTTTTCCTGTCTTCTTTGATATTGCTGCCTGCAGTGTTTTTCTCCTTTGGTGTGTCTCATTTCCAGTTATTTCCTTCTTCCTTCGTTGGAATCAGTAATTACTCAGTTTTCCCAGATAGTTAATTTCCTTAGCTTTTTTCCCAGTCCCCTAATTTTTTTTCATACTCTCTCTCTTTTTGCTTATTGAGAGGTTCTTTTCTCCAACTCAGTTATATTTTATGCAGATGGTTCAAATATATTTTCCTGTTCTGCCTTGATTAACATGGACATGAGATGGTGCTTGTAGTAGTTGTTACCTACTGTACAGTTATTCAGCAATACCTGCAGGTATTTGCTTCCTTTTTTAGAGACTCATTCATTGCCTGTTGGCCCTGGCTGAGAGATAGGAGCTCTCACAGAAGCTGTAAAAACGGTTTGTTAAGAGGCAAACAAAAGCATATTCTGCAATTGGTAAATGAAGCAATTGTTGCTGAAGAAGACTGAAGACAGTACAGTTGTTGGCAGTTGTGACTCCTACCCCTGCTTCTTTGGCAAAGCAATTTATGTAGATGTTGTCAGATGGCATTCTAGGTACACTGGCCTTCTTGGAGTGATGGAGATCTCCCATGCATGTACTGCCTGCTCCTGGCCTGGATTTGCTTGTGGGAGGTGAGGAGAGCACAACCCAGAGCCAACCTGTGCTGCAGATAGCAGTGGGAGCTGGAGCAGCCCCTCTCAGATCAGTGAGACCTAGTTGTCCAGGCCGGCAGCTTCCTATTTCTTTGCATTTTTCCTTTGAAAAGTGTGGTTAAAATTTTTAGACTTATTTATGTAGTTTGGTGCATAATGATAAATACGCTTTTTTTTACAGAAGCCATTTGTAGCACAATGGTTGTGTTGCACTTTTATTTCTGAAGACTTCTCAGGGATTCTTTCCGGGCCACATGACTCACAACTTTGAAGTCACTGAGCAAAGGGTCAAGCCCTTCTTCACTCAATAGATGCTTTCAGCTCCAAGTGCTACTAGTACATTCAAGGCTAAAAATCTTGTCTATTGAAACAGCTGTAGCTTCAAAATGTCGTGAAGCTGCATTAACGCTTCATTTCCTGCAGTGAATCATTTTGCTTATGAAAGTATAAGAGCTGGGGACATTTGGGGGGGGGGGGGGGGGGCGGGAAGAAAAAGAAAAATAGAAATAAACCCCCTGTGCTCTGGAATGGATCTTCCCCCTCCGTTGCATAACTTTATCCCATCACAGCAGTAAAATGCAGTGATATGGAATAATTATGTGTTCCTAAGCTTTTCCAATTGATCAACTGTTGTGAAAATATATTCAGTAAATTCACCTGAGTGACTTTGGACAGCAAAACACAAGGACATTATGACTAAAAGAAATACTTATTTGCCTGATATAACAGAGTGTTGTGACCACAGGAACATCATTGTCAACCTCTATTCTAGATTAGAGTAGGTTTGTTGTCAGAAAAATGGGTGTGTGGTTCAGAAGGCGACTGCAAAAAAGGCTTGTGGGGCTTCATATTTATTCCCTCCCTCTACTTTCTGGTCTTAAATTTAATTTTGGATTGGAAAATCAAGCTCTCTTCTTCCTGTTACTGTGAGCAGGAAGGTGATTTCTTTTTTTTTCTGCGAGAAACCAAACGGCAATTTTGCTGGGTGAGGAAACCGGAAAAATAAAGCCTAGCTGTCTTCTCTTGGCTTTCTGGTATGACTCGTATTTAAAATATAATTTAGTTTTAAAAATATTCAGATTTAAGGGAGCAGATGTTTGGAAAAAAGAATGTGCCATTATTAATGATTTGCGTCTGTCAGTAGCTGCATTTTGAGTCACCACTGTCTTCCCCAGGCTGTATTAGCACTGTGAACAATGAAAACAGAAAAATGCAATGTCATAGATAAAAAGTATACTCATTAGTATTCCACTGTTTTCCTCCAAGTATTCATCTTCTGCATTTGTCAGCCATACTTTAAAATACGAGGTAAAAATTGTTTAAATGTTTGTCAAATGGGGATGTAGGAGTTAGGAAATGCTGTAATGAGAAGTTATTTCAATACATCAGATAATTTATATGCTATGTAATACACACAGTTTGATATTAAGACATTATTGCAGAATTAACAGATTTCAGAAAGACACTATGTAACAGCCAATGAATATGATATATTGCAAATAAGGTCATCTTGTAATACAGCTAGAAGTAATAAATTTATACTGCTCAGGATTGTTTTTCTATATACATTTATCCTTCAATGGCATTTGAATTTTTTTCTTCGTGTCTTAAAACAACAAAAGAACTTATTGTAAGAGCTCAGAAACAATGAAAATAGAAGGAAAACTAGGAAAAGACAGGAGGCAAAGAGCATTGCAGAGGAAAATGCTCCTTCAAAAAAATATTTTTATGTATTTTAATTTCAAGAATATAATTTTAATGGGAGACTGTAACCTGCCAAGATACAGAGTTGCCTAAACAAAGAGAAAAGGAAACTGCTGTGCTTTCAGTTTTAACACTTTTTAAGTTTGAAAATTTCAACAGAAAGTTTTAAATTTTCTGGGTTTATAATTAAGTGTTTGAATTTTAAATGCCATTTCCCTCTAGCTGCATCCCTCTTTTGGATTTCACTACTGAGAAATAATAGGATGTGGAAAGATTTGGGAAAAGGAGAAAAAAACCCAACTGTGGAGGAAAAACAAAAGGAACCTGTAAGTTTTGTCAGCATAATTAAACAAAATCTCCAAACACCTCTTCCAAAATGGTGGGGGTTTTTTTTCCCTCCATATTTTTAATTATGGAGAAGTCCATTTTTGTCTACTGACACCTACTTTGAAAAAAAATCGACTAGTTCTACTTGTTAAATTATTATGGTAGAAGTAAGAACATCTAGCATGTTTCTGAATAGTGTGACAACTATAATTACCCACACAGGGAATAATTTTTGAGAATAGAGGGATCTTCAATCCAGGTGTCAAAGACATGGCAAGATCAAGTGGCTGGAAACCGAAGCTAGACAAATTCAAGCAGAAGGTAAAAGCACAGGTTTTAAAAAGGGTTGTGTGTGGGGGTGTTATCCATAGGAACGTCTCATCAGGGAATGCTGCTCTATCTCCATCTCTTGATGTCTCACATTGGTAGGATGGCTTTCTAAAAGATGTGCTTGAAGGAATTGGAAGATTTCTTGGGATTTATATGCTTCATTCTGTCAGGGGCGAAGTCAGATGAGATATCACAGCAGTCCTTCTGGTCTTAAAGACAGAATCTATGAAACATACTTTCAGGCAGCTTCGTGAGTATTTCCTCTATGGCTGTGAGCTTCATCCTGCATGTTGAGCTGGAGGAACCGGAAGCGTTGCAGAGAAAGGGTTATCTGACTGTTTCAAGGGGATGGTTCAGAATACCCGCATAACCCAGTACAGCATGTGGTACAGCCAGGGCTGCTGTGTCATCTGCTGTGAACCGTTTGACAGCCGTGTGTGTTGGCTTGTAAATGCATACAGCTGGACATCCTCATCACTCCTCTGCATGTGCTTCTCTCCTCTCTATTCTAATTCCCATCTCATCCCCAACCCGCTGGTAAACACGCAGCAGTATCTTGATGTCCTCTCTGTCACCTGAAGAACATATTGCTCATATTGCTGCAACCCACTTCTTGAAGAAACCTTCATTTGGGAAAAGGAATTTTTGAGCCCAACAGTACCTGATCTCTTCGTAGCTTTTACCAAGGATGCTAATTGCAAAGCCAGGGAGAGGAGGAGGAGGGTCCTTTCTGTGAGGTGGGCAGCTCTTTACTGATGAGTAAAGGGTGTCCTGCTGAGAGCCTCTGGAGGAGGTACATTTTTCACCTGGTCTTAATGTTGTGTGGAGTTAGATGTGGTGTTGCTAGCACTTTCCGTACAGAAATGTACTGTGCAGGTCACATACTGTAATTTCAGGCAAAGAATAGGTGCAAGAGTCAGATGTAGCTGCCATCATTAGTTAATGAGTTGTTAGCAGCATGAAAATAAAGATATTGACCAGATGGTGAACATCCTCTGAGTGAGTGTGGTTGGTTGGCCCTGGCTGGATGCCAGGTGCCCACCAAAGCTGCTCTATCACTCCCCTCGGCTGGACAGGGGACAAAAAGTACAATGAAAGGGTCAAGATAAGGACAGGGGGATCACTCAGCAATTATCATCACGAGCAAAACAGACTTGACTTGAGGAAAATTAATTTAGTTTATTACCAATCAAATCAGAGGAGGATAACGAAAAATAAAACCTAAATCTCAAAACACCTTCCCCCTACCGCTTCCTTCTTCCCGGGATCAGCTTCACTCCCAAACTCTCTACCTCCTCCCCCCGAGCAGCGCAGGCGGATGGGGAATGGGGTTTGTGGTCAGTTCATCACACGTTGTTTCTGACGCACCTTCCTCCTCAGGGGGAGGACTCCTCACACTCTTCCTCTGCTCCAGCATGGGGTCCCTCCCGTGGGAGACAGTCCTCCACGAACTTCTCCAGCCTGAGTCTTTCCCATGGGCTGTAGTTCTTCACAAGCTGCTCCAGCCTGGTTCTGTTCCATGGGGTGCAGTCCTTCAGGAACAGACTGCCCCAGCGTGGGTCCCCCATGGGGTCACAAGTCCTGCCAGCAAACCTGCTGCAGCGTGAGCTCCTCTTTCCATGGAGCCACAGGTCCTGCCAGGAGCCTGCTCCAGTGTGAGCTTCCCATGGGGCCACAGCTTCCTTTGGGCATCCACCTGCTCCGGCATGGGGTCCTCCGTGGGCTGCAGGTGGATATCTGCTCCAGCGTTAACCTCCATGGGCTGCAGGGGGACAGCCTGCCTCACCATGGTCTTCACCACGGGCTGCAGGGGAATCTCTGCTTCGGTGCGTGGAGCACCTTCTCCCACTCCTCCTCCTCCTTCACTGACCTTGGTGTCTGCAGAGTTGTTGCTCTCACATATTCTCACTCCTCTCTCTGGCTGCAGTTGTGCAGGTATTTTTTTACCCTTTCTTAAATATGTTATGACAGAGGCGCTACCGCTGTTGCTGATGGGCTCAGCCGCGGACAGTGGTGCGTCTGGCTGGCATGGGCTCTGTCGAACACAGGGGAAGCTTCTAGCAGCTTCTCACAGAAGCAACACTGTAGTCCCCCCCGCTACCAAAACCTGGCCACACAAAACCAATACAGTGAGAGAAGCTGTTGCATGTGAACAGGAAGGCTTTACTTGAATTATATGAAGATTACTGAAGAGTTGAAAAAAGTTATTTAAGGCTATGCAGGGCTAATATTCATAGTAGCTGAAAGACTGCAAATGGGAGAAGAATTTTGCTCAATTTTTCTTGGTTCTCTATCACTTTGAATGCAGTGACAAGAACCAGGATAGTATTAAAGATTTGTGGGCCAGGATATATAGTTCCCATTCATTGAATAACATGGCTTCATAGCTGTCCAGTGGATAAAGAAGAGCAATTTTAGGTTCACATTGTAAAAGGGGGGAGATTGAGACAACTGAAATATATCTGAGTTTTTCTTAGTACAATATTTGACCAAGAGAGGAGCCTGCCTTAGCTAGGGTCAGCTGCAGGTGGCTCTGGCTCCTGGTTTGCCCAAACTTGTGCCTGCGTGATGGAGCAGCCAGGGTAAGATGATGTCGGCCAGGGTCCAAGTCATCCCAAGGAGAGGGGAAGGAGAGTTGGGTAGAGCTGAGATGGTGACTTTGTGCCTGCTCAAGTCTCCCTCTTGGGAGGAGACAGGAAACCTTTTAGTGGCTGAATTTTTGCTGTCCCAGTGGACAAGAGGAAAGTAGCATCAGGTTAAATTGCATGCGCCAATAGAACTCATTCATTACTTAAATCTTGATCCATCAGAGGGTTTGTGCAGGATTAGTCAGCATCAATACGGAGCCATTAGGAGTTAAATTATTTTCCCAGAGTCTCAGAAAGGAGTGGAATCAGAGCCAGGATTTGAAGCCAGTGTTTGAAGCCAGGTCCTGCAGTTGGACAATGAGGCTCGGCTCTCTTTTCATGGGGTACGGAGCAGCTGGGTAGAAACATCTATGATTTGTAATATACATATTCAGAATATCTGCACAATTAAATTGTAGCATTGATCCTTCAGCAGTTGCATTTGAGACCTCTGTGGACTAGAGGATTCAGACCTTAGTAGATTTTATGTTTCCTAAATCGATTTTGTAATTATATTTTTACTATTTCAAATTTTCCCCCCTGAAATACCAACATTTGATATACTTTCTCCATCTGTCTCTGTCCAGATTCAAATAGTTTGTGAGGTAAATTTAATTTCTCTATTGCGTCGTTAGATTCAACAGCTTGTCAGCATTTCCATCCCGAGCCGTGTTATGGAGGTCTTTGTAACTCATCTGTGTACTAGTGAAATTTGGGCTTAAATTACTAACATCTGAGTGGTTTTCCCCCCTGTTGCTTATGGGTAATTAAAATAAATTGGTATGGAATGTGTTTTTAAGTTTGAGGAAGACCTAATGTTTAGACAGGGAATTGCTTAAGAGGTTGTTTTTTGCTGCTTACGCTTAGATAAAGCCTGCCTCATTAGTGCAGTTTGCAGTTATTGTTAAATAGTTCATGCAAAACAAAGCAGGGAGATTGTTTGCCTAATTTTCTTCTAAATCTCACCTTTTTTAAACGGGTATTATTCCAGCATCTCTAATAGAATTACTGTAGATTTACACTTAATGACATGGTGAATAATGCTCTCCAAGTCAAATGGGTTCCTTGCTTGGTAAAACCTGAACTCTGCGATCTTCAGTTGCCAAACAAGGGTATAGCTCATTCTCCATGTGTACTTTGGGCACCTATATTTTATTCCAGGTATCTACTGCTGTAAGCACCGTATGCCCAGAGGGTGCAGACTTACACAGCTGTGTCTCCTCTTACATGCAATTCATTGAAGCTATTCGCCGCACTGACACATGGTGGGGTGAAGTGTTGACCCAGGGATTGTGGCAGCGTGAGGTCTGAACTTTGCGCTTCCACCTAACTCAAAATATACTCACTGGGAATAATTGCCAGCTTTTGCTGTGATCAACCTTATTTGTGCCATCTCATTCCTCTCTTCGAATCTAGGTGTGCACAGTGTGGACATTAAGGAAGTTAAATCAGCTGTTGAAGTCACACTTTAGCAACTCTGCCTTGTGTGTGTAGTTCCATGCGTGCTCAAAGAACCAGGTGTGTGCTTACTCAGTGTGAGATTAATTTACCAGGAATGAGTAGGACACAGGTAAAGGTTCTGAAGACAAACAAGCAAACGTGGTCACTTAAGATCTTTTAAAATATGTTGCTGCATGCACTAAGTACATCTCAGAGAGATCTGTGGTGTGCTGAGATGGGCAGAGCCTTGGCGCGTTGGTGCAGATTGCATGATAACTTTTTCCAAGACTGACATATAAGTGGCAATGCAGGACCATGAGAAATTGAAAGTATAAGTAAAACTTCTTGTATGCTTCCATTCACAATGCAGAAAGGGGAGACCTAAAGGGAAGTCTGCTTCTTTTTTCCTAGAGGGATTTTAAGTGAGAATAGCATTAATGAGAATTAAAACCCCAAATACTTAATGTACAGGTAGCAGGAGCCAGCCTGTAACATTCGTGCCGTTCTGCTGCAGCCAGTGTCTCTCTTTCACCACTGCCCGTGCATCACGCAGTGGGTTATACCAGTGTAGCTGCTGGAAGGAAAGAGTTACAAAATCTTCTTAACCTGATAGAAATCTTAACTCTGCTGGCTGATGATGCCCAGTTTAGAATCCCTTTTTTGTGGCTCTAACTGTTGAGTTAGTAGCAGCGTGTACTCTCATTAGTGCTTCTGCAGTTTGCTGGGCTGTTTATCTCTGAGAAGTGACCTGTGTTACACCAGTGCTGCATGTACGGTCTCCTGGGGCCACTTTAGGTATTAGGTGCTGGATGATCAAGGCTAATAAAACACCTTTGGATTCTGGAGAGCCCTGGAGACTCGGGGGGTTGATTGTCAGCAATCACATTCTGAAGCTGCATTTCT
Source organism: Dromas ardeola (assembly GCA_013398915.1). Lineage (NCBI taxonomy): Eukaryota > Metazoa > Chordata > Aves > Charadriiformes > Dromadidae > Dromas > Dromas ardeola. Next base: position 131,782 of record VYZM01003676.1, read on the forward strand.
TGACTTGCTTTGTGTTGTCCCTTCCTTATCTTGTCAGAAATATTTACTGTATACATATTTGCTTTTACTCAAGTATAAATAATACTCTTTTTTTTTTTT
>VYZM01003676.1:131904-172488 GCA_013398915.1 Dromas ardeola
TTTTTTTTTGGTCATCAGGGTCAGTTGCATGCATATGGCGTAATCCAATATTCAGAGTAGGAAAACTCTCCAAAGTGCTTCTGGCTTTTCAAGAATTTTAAGCTTTGAAAATTGATTTTTGGCAGAAGTTTAGTGTGAACGGTCTGAGTAGAAAATAACAATTATTGCATATCTACTGTCATTGTTTCTGTGTTCAATGTTAGTTTGGCAGTAGGTAATGTGCTGGGATTTTTTTTTAATGTTTATTTTATTACATTGTGGTACACAGAATAATTGCAAAAGTACACTTGTTTGTTTTCAGCTTCAGGAGAGAGGTTCTTGTTTTATTGGTAAGATGGGATACTTGTCAAAATAAGAAATTAAAAATGTGTATAGACTGGGACCAGAAACCCAATCCTGATCTTGCTTACAGTGGTCCAGCTATCGCCTTGTGTCTCTGTTGAGCTCTGCACATCTACTGGATCGACGACATTGTAGTCATGTGCAAAACTTGTGAAGAAAAAGGGGTGCTGACTTCAGCGGTGGTCTTCCAGATTTGCCAAGGTATCGGTTGGTTTGATTGACACAGTCCTTCTATCAAATTCACTCAATTTACAGATAATTATACATGCAGAAAACAGGGTGCTCTGTAGTAGCTTTGTGCTTGTTTTTTTTTATGAGGGAGTAGAAACTAGTGGCTGAACTAAAACAACCAAACCTCTGAAGAGATCTTCGGTAACTTAAAATAAAATTAGTAAATTTCTAGTATAGGCCTGCCTTGTGCTGTGTATTTTTTCAGTCAAATAAGTGGCATCTTCACATGATATTTAACAGGGCAACTGTTTGAAAGAAGGTACCTCCTTAAATTATGAAGCAGAGATGCAGAAAACTGTATTGGTGCTGTTGTCTCAGCTCAGCTGCGGTCTCTCCCTACAGACAGAGAAACTGTTACTGCATGACCTCCTGGTGAGAGCAGTTGTCCTTAATATAGTTAAATTCAATATGGCTTAAATCAAGATAGGGATTTTATGTAAAAGTCACACAAAGGGTATCAGCTCCTATTGCCACTAAATAGCTTTCTATTTTAGATGACAGGAAATCCAACAATTCTGACCAAAAAAGCTTCTAGAAATACAAAAACTATGGATGTGACATATTAAAAGTGATCAACAGCTTGTATTTAAGTAAAAATTGAATACAGCTTGTATGCGTGTGGAACAGACTGGTGCCAAAAACCCCAAAGCTGCACAAGCCTTATCTTAGCTTCTTGCTGAATTGTTTTCCTTTTTAATCTTGAAGGCTGACATAGTTTTGTCATTAATATCTCTGTAGTACCAAAATATTTCAGATAACAGATTGTAACTTGATTTTTGGAACTTGACCATATGTATTTCTTGGCTTTGATGCTTTAGGTGAAGCCTAAACTGCAGATAGGTCAAAAATAAACGAAAAGGTATTATCTGTCCATTAATATTAATGTTGCATATGGATATTACTGAGGAGTCCAGTAACAGCCATGACTGCTGGGGTTTGTGGTGGAATTGGAAGCTCAAACCAAGAGATTCTGTAGCTTGGTTCAGCCAAGGTCAGAAGGGAGTAATAGTTCTGAGGTCTGCAGGATTGCTGCAGGGAAGTGGAACTGGGCTTATTGTCAAAATCTTTCTTGCACACATGGGACTCAGGAGAGGTTTGAAAGAGCTCAGAGATGAAGGCAGAGGTGGACTTAGTAAAGGACTTACCAATGGGGCAGTATGGGGAGGCTTTTGCTTGCTTTGTATGCACTTCTAATTTGTCCTGCTTCATTTATTAGTATCAATGTGAGGTTACATATATTTTATGTTTGGTGTGATGCAGCAACACTTTTCAGCATTTTAAATAAGACATCACTTAGCTTTCTCTAGGCATCTTATTTCTAAATGTGTGCTTTCTGTCTGTGACAGATGCCGGGAGCTGGCAGCTTAAAGGGAGAGGAAACAAGAGGTGGGGGAGTTTGGGAAAGAAAAGACAAGAATTTTCCTTCAGTGTGAAGAGAAAGATCAATAATACCTTTGATCACTGCATTTTTGTAAATGATTTGACATGGATCATTGGTGACTGGAGCATGCTAAAGGCATGTGGTCGCTTCACATGGAAGATCAATATATAAATGCAAGGCAGACAAGAACGGCATGAATAACTGGTTTTCTTGAATACTTGGCTGCTTCTTGCCAAGTGCAATATATAGGTGGCTTCTAGGGATTGATGGATGAACATAGTTTTTGTGGGTTTATGTGTGGGAGCTTAAGCTACAATGATAAAATCCAATCTGATAATTTTTCTCCAGTCAAGGTCCAGCAAGGTTAACTGTGCTAGTATGTACCAACCATAGTCTCATCAGGGCTAGTATGCTTCTAGGTCATCAGTGGTGGGAGATAGGAGCATAGACTGAATTCACTGTTTTTGATTCTTTTTGACCCTCTCCATTAGATTTCTTTTGTGTTCAGTGGTCTGCAAGTGCCTTCCTTGCCATTTTTTCAGTGTGCATATGTGGTTGAGCGAAAATGAACTGTACACCCTCCCCCCATGCACTTTCTTCTTTTTCTCATTTCTTTCTCATCTATTTTACTTTTATTAATTAATCTGTTTTGCTTTATTAATTATCCTTTTAATGCTACGTGACTCCAGGGAATGGCAGTTACATTGAAGGCTTTTGGGAATTTGGCTAAAGAGGTTGGGAGTCTGACATGCTGAATATGCAGACAGCTGATGTGCGTGTGGCAGACGTTTATTCTTCTGCTGGTGAGCCCAGCTCCTGAGCTTTTGTTTATAACAGAAATCCAAACGCAGATCTGACTTGGCGAATAGCCCCTAACTGTGGAGTAGGCTGACTTAAAACCTCAGGACAGAAATCTTGCTGGTTTCCTATCAGCTACAGCTTCGAAACGTAAATAAGTTAGTATTGATTTTGTGTGTGTGTGCATGTGTGCATACCTACATACTTACTTCCCCCACCAACCAAGTATTTTACAATTCTCTTTTCTGTAATTTTTCTTTCCTCCTATTCCGTCCAAGGCCTTTCTGCCATTTCCAACACGTACAGGATGCTATGGAATAAAAATCCACGTAGAAGTAAGCATGTTAAGCCAGCAGGCTGTTCTTTACCTGCCGTGTGGGCAGATGCACAGACCATTTGAAGGCACTCTAGTTTGAGAAGAAAGTCAGCTTCAGAGGAAAGACAGTGTTTGAGAAATGAAACTCAGGCTTTCAAGGACTGGGGCAGAGGTTGGATGCCATTTGGATTTTTCTTATCCTTTCTAAAATTTCAAATTTCAGGTAAAAAACCATGTTTCTCCCAGAACTCCAGCTACTTCAAAGTCATTCTGCCTGCAAAAGTTTCACAGCTTGGGCTGAAGTTACTGATACGATGGAAGCTACTGTGGGCTTTGAGATTTTGTGGGGTGTTCTAGCCAAAAGGCTTTCGTTCATTAATAATTGAAGTGGAGAGTTAAAAGCAAGCCATGGGAAAGAATGTGTAATGTTTTTTAAAAGTCTAGGAATTCCATGCTTCCTAAATTTTTAAAATTAGTGCATTTTATTGTGTTTTCCCAATGCTAAAAAATGCCATGCAGCATTCAGAACAACCCATTTTACTATTTTTGTAATTAGTTATTTTTATGCTGATGATATCTACCTGTTCCACCATAAATTAATTCCTTGTTTGTTACAGAAACGAATTGAGAAACCATTGTGATTGAATAGGTTTGCAGCCTAAATATACAAATTAACAGTAGGAAATATTAATATCTCCCTTTTGCAAATAGGGGGTATAGGCACAGGGAAATTAAATGATTTGGACTTACATATTCTACATCTGCCCAAGGCCTGGATCCCCAGGAACAGAGCCCACATTTTGCGAGATCTCTGAAACTATGGATCTGCTTTATTTGACTGTGTCTGCCATTGAACAGGTCAGAATTATTTAAAAAACATGCAGAAGCTAGTCTCCTCCAATACCCTCAATGTGAGTTAACGGTCAGTATTCTAACCCCCGTTTTACTGAAAGGAGAACTGGTAGAGAAGTGAAACAGGCTTTCTCTGATATTCCCAAGACAAACATCCCAAAGAGGGATTTTAAGGCTAGTTTAGGAATTCTCTTGCTTTCACAGTAATTCCGTGCTCATCTTTCACCACTGAGATACAATCAGAATCACAGCCTTCAATATTAAATGCCACTGCTTAGTTAGAAGTCAGTTATGTGAAAGGCTGCAAGCTGCTATATGTTTACATGTGATCAAAGCAGCTATAAAATTCCACCACTTTTCTAAATTAAAAAAATGAAGTTTTATGTGTTAGTGTTGAGTTTGTCCAGGTTCAGACTGTGAAAACAGTGGAGTTTGGGTCCTGCGTAGCCTTAGAAGTAAGCTGTATAGTATTATAGTCTGATAAATAATATTATATTTTTTTCTTATAATTTCTCTTTCTATTTAATTTTTTTTATTTATTCCTATTTGTATGCAAAAATCAATCACTAATATATTGTTAACATTGTTAATACCTTAATTGATCTCCAAGTCAGATTTTAATACAACAGCTTCTGCTTGTTAATATTTCAGTGAGTTCATTTTAAGGTGAATAAAATCTACCTTTCTGAGTGCAGTTTTCCTTTTTAGTTAATCATCTTTGACTGTGTACCAGGAATTGTCTGAATGCTGCTTCTTGCACTGAACATGTAGTTCATTTCCATCCTTATTATAAAGCCACTTTCTGTAACAGGATTGCCATTTATTTCAACAGTACAGGAATGTTCTGTATCATTATCAAAGTAACCACCTGGAGTGCTCTAAGTAATGCACATCCAGGGAACAAAACTCTGCTCTTTATTACAGATTTTCGAATGCAAAGTAGCTGCTAGTCAATTTAAAATAACTATTGACTTCAGTAGAGTTGCTCAAGATTTATACTTGTGTAATTGAGAGCAAAATGTAGTTTCAGGTATACATCTTGTAATAATGCAGCAATATTGCGTGAGAAGTAAATCTAAACTTTATTGCTGTCTAATAAATTATCTGGTAAGCGCTATAATTAAACTACAACCCAGTTCATTAGATGCAGGCTATATCACTAGATTGGTTCTAATGTAAGCTAGGTAGTTGCAGATTGTGAGTGGCTGATTGTGAATATTATTGCTGTGACAGAAACAGTTAATTCAAATAATGATGGGACTTTAATAGATGAGGTTGTGTGACAGAATTAGCAAAGGCAGATTTGCTGAATAATTGGTTCTTTCTTGGTTACAGTAAGTCAAGTCATTGATTTCTATTCTCTTCCTTCTCCTCTTTCCTCTTACAGTTGTAATCATCAATCTGATCAGATGTGCATAATGCCCTGAGACTTTAACACAGCTGTAGCAGAAGCTCAGTGCCTATTGGAATGGGCCAAGCCTGGCAGGAGAAATGCCAGACTAAATCCATCCCCAAGCCAGCAGGCACCTTGTCCAGGAGGAGTGGGTTGTGAAACAAGGTGAGGGAAGGCACCCAGCTGGGAATAACACTGTGCTGTGGCTGGAGCTGGGACAAAAGTGGGGGGTTCTGACACAAGCCTGCTGAGCTCTTCTACCTGCTCCTAATTTTTTTTTTTAAATGAAGTTACAGTCTAATGTAGTGCTTTCCAAGTGTAAATTGCTTTGCCGGCACCGCAGTTTTGATGTAGTTGTTCTTTTTTTCACTTTTTCTTGACTTGACCTGTTGCTAAAAACATCACAGTCAAGCTATTTCACTCACAGATCAAACATTGTGTCTTACTGTCTTTTTCTCTTACCGTGTGAATACTTGCACATTTTTATATACATGAGCCACTGCAAAGTGTGTGCATGGGTGTGAGCTCATGAATGCATACGTCTGTGCGATCGCATGGGCCACAGTGTTTTCAAAGCTATAATGCCATAGCTTCTCAGCAAATGCTTTCAGGGTGTGTCGCGTGATCTAGTACACAATCCTGTTTAATGTATTTTTTTTAATAGCACCAGACTGTGGGTTGTACTGCCAGATTCAAATTGATAATAGTTGCTGTAATAGCCATTTTAAGGAGAAATGAAAGACGTGAACTAAAACACTGGATGCAGTTGGTTAAAATGTGGCTTGATAGGCAGGTGATGTAGCTCCAGACCCTGTATTGGGATAAATCAATTTTCTTACACAGTAACATTTCTCAGAAAGTTTATAGAGTTGGAGCTATATTTAGTACCTCAAGGGCCCTGCTTGGATTTTATTTTTGCATGTTGAAAGCCTTGATTGGACCTGTGCGTTAACTTGCCATCACTTCAAGGAAGTGTTACATAGATTCATCAATACTCATTTTCCTGTGCCTTGACTACCTGACGTGTTCCGCAGCAGATGGGGCCAGTAACAGCTCCCGGCTGCTGATGCCACTGCAGTCTCTACATTCCTCTCACACCCAGATTCTGTTTTTTAATGCCATATAACTGCATTTAGGAGTTCAGTAATTTGGGACATCTACTTTGCAAACTCTGACAGTGCTGAAACAAGGCTTTTGAATAATTCTTAAAAATAACATTTTTCATAGGTCTCCAGACACTGGAGTGACAGGTACAGACTGTGCAGGTACAAAGAAAACTATTCCTTTTCTACATGCTCTGTGTCATATCCTTGCTGTTGTTATATTTTCTGGATTCAGGGCTGATTTCACCTGGATTCTAGAACTCCTCTGATTTTGGGTTAACATGTTGCGTTCTAATTTCATGGAATAATGAAGTATTGACCCAAACTATGGATTTAAGTGTGCACACAGCTTGAGGAAATCATAGAAATGATTCAGATAATATATACATTTTGTTTCCTGTTTTACTAGCATGCAATTTTTTTATTGGATTCTGGAGAGCTGAAGAAGTCCGGCTTTTTAATTTGCAGTCTGTAGGATTCTTGCAGATGCTTTGCATATAGTTTTATACTCCAAGAACTCTGGACTGATCTTCTGCCAAAATCCAGGAGATATTCTCCTGCTTTTTCTGATAAAGCAGGCAGTCTTTGCTTGGTATCCTGTCAACCAGGATCTAGACTAGCATAATGAAATATGTGCTGCTTTATTAAAATCTGTAGTGATTGGATAACATTTAAAATAATTTCAAGATGGTAAGATCGGTTGCAGTTCATCATTATGGTCCTTGTTTTACAGAGAGACAAGATTAGGTACAACAGATTAACAGCTCAAAACCTTGTTTAAATATTATACAATCTGAAGACTTTCTTAATCTCTGACTTTATGCCTTGATTCTGAAAAGAATTAGGCATATATTAGTTATATTGTGTGCAGACTTTGTCATTCTTCCTTTCCACCCAAGGAAGGTTTTTAAATGTCAATGATATTTTTTTTCATAATCATTTGTAATATCCCTAGGACAATGTGATATGTACCCTTCCGCAGCATTTGGATGCTACCAGATAAATTCAGCTTTGACTCTGGACATTTGTGTTGATAAAGCATCAATTGCTGTTTACACAGGTGCTAAATAAATAACAAACATTTCACTTTCCAACTACTCCCTTATGGACCTTTTCTTAGAAGTGCTGCTGGGTACCACTGGCATGGTATTTTGATAGTTTACATAGAAACATTAGAGAGTTCTTGGTTCCAAATTCTGTTCATGTTTCCAGTTCTGCAGCTGATAAAAGCTGTTCTAGAAAAGAGCAGATGTTCACTTTTCTTGTGACAGTCATGGATGTGCCTACACTTTCTCTAGGTTTGGTCTTTTCCTTCTGGAATGATAACAAATGTAAATTTGCAGACAAGTAGCTCTGGCGCCACTCACTTTTTACGGTATCGTCAGTACTTGTGGAGCAGAAATCCACAGACTCTCGTAAACATATGCCGTGTTGCTGGTTTATTTGCAGGTGTACCAATTTAAAATTGTAGATCTGCTGTTTGTACTATTGAAATCGTGGAATGGCGTGTTATATACAAGCCTTACAGCAAATGACTAACAGGCAGTTCCTGAAGGATTGTAAATTTAATTTGACATTTCCTGACTGGATTAGCTTTCATCTCCTATGTTAGTATAATGCAGGTTCTCCTATAAAGTTGTATCTAAAATAATAAGATTTAAAGAATAACGTGGATAGTTGCTGTTTGACTCTTTGATAATTATTATGGTTGTTAATCCTTAAAGATCCAAGAATCTATGTGAAACTAATTGGGTATTTTAGAGCTCTGCTATCTTTATCTAACAGTTTAAGTACTTCTAAATTTAGTTTGAAATTTACTTTTATTTAAGAATGGGTAAAAAGAAATGGATGTATTTAAATGGATGCATATTATTCCATGCACAACTGTATATTGTTTTAAAACCAGTTACATCAATTTAAATTGCATTTGAGTATTTACTTACGGAAATTAAACCTACCTCAGTCAGTTTTGGTTTTTAAGGGCAATGGCATGGGGTTCAATAAGGCCGTTTGAAATTACATTGTTTATGGTATGGACACAACTGACTATGGAATGACTCTAATTGGAAGATAAAGCAAATTGATTTAAACCGCCTGTAGTGATGCTTAATATAAGTACGGTTGGTGAGTGGTAACTTCTTAAGTGATTGTAACTCCATGACTCTCAGTAAAGTGCCCATATCGTCAGGAGAAACCTGGAGCTCAGACTTATAATCAGTTTATTACAGCTTAATAAATTACCATGCATCATCTGAGGCACAGCAGTGAAAGCCCAGCAACATAATCTACCTTAAATCTCAGTGTAAGAGGTTTGAGCTACATGGGATTACCTGGCTGTGGGCTAAGAGTGTGCATAAGGATCACAGAGTTCCGGTAGCGTGAACTTGGGACAATAATCAATAGTGCGTAGGGGTATGTGTTTCTGTGTTTTTCCTAGTGCATTAATAAACCCCAGTGGATTACAGCCACTAGTTTGTAAATGAAGAATCTGTAGCAGAATTGTTCCTGTGGTACTCTCTACATCCCATTAATTAATTACAAGGTATTTATTTGAATTTTCTTTGCAAATTCCATTAGGACTGTGTTTAGAAGTTCAAATTATATACCTTGATGTTTACAAAAATGTTGAAATTTCTAGGGCTCCATTCATTGTAATCAAATCACTGGAAGATGCTACAGATTGAGCACCTTTTAAAAACAAGCCATATGTTTAGGCTCTTAATGAAATGTGTGAGCCTAGTTTTAGCACCCTCAGGAAATGGTCCAAAGCCTATTAGATTAATAAGATAACTTCCATTTATCTTAAAGATATTAACTCAATCCGTAATTGATTCTGAGCTATTACTGAATATTTAAAAATACCTGTTTTAAAAACTACCTCATACTGCAGTGGAAGGGCTTCTGGGGAGGTTTTCACATAGAGCGATCACCTCTGTGTAGCTGTACAAAACAACCCAGTGACTCAGGTTAGAAAGAATTGTTCAGGGACTGAAGTCTGTACAATACAGGTCAGCAGGTGGAAATGCAGACTCTGTGTAATCGGTAGCATTTCTGTTATTTACAGATGTAACATCTCCTCTGAATTCTTCTAAAAGATAAAAGATGTTAAAAAACAATATTTTGACTTGGGCTCTTCTCTGCAAGGTGAAACAGTGCTCCCAAATCACCTTGTTTCCCAGCAGTGTCAAAAAGTAGTCTAAAGTACCTTCGTTCACACAGTGCTTAATTTGAAAAAGAAATCAGGACGTCAGGACTGCAGGCATCCTCCCATTGACTCGAATCCAGACATTTTAGTTACATACAGCCCAAGTTGAAGTAGGGTATTGTTATTTTCCCAGTTGGCTGGGTGGTATGAAGTAGGCATTAAGACCATAGTATAATTCTTCCTACACGTGCCTTACATGTGCATCTTGCCTTACAAAGCTGTGCAATCTGATGGTGCCGCACCAGCTGCGGGAGCCAAACCAAGCTCTCTTCTGTTGAAGACCCTTCAGGTGAGCTTGAAGGCTCGTTGTTGGGCATGCTGGACCCGCTCTGTTGATAGCCTGAGGACAGCAGGCTTCATGCTGTCACTCTGTCATCTCTGTCTATCTGGATCTCTGGTGTCCTGTCTATCAGAGCGTATGGGAAAGCAAGTAAGTAGAAATCTAGAGCACTTTTTTGAGACTTAAACAATTTAGGGCAATGCTCAGGTTTTCTGTTTCTTATTAAACTTCTTTCCAAATCCAAGTACTATGTGTTTAAAATTAAGATATATAAAATCAAGATGAAGTAGTAAACTGGAATGATATATTTTTAGGAAATTAACCAAGACAGGATCTTTAATGACATGTAATAGGATATTTTTTATTAATGCATTTGAATAGTCAAACTCAGATATGATCAGAAAATTAATGAGATTACATTTCATGTAAATTTCAATTCATTATTACTGTCACTGTGTTCCTAGTCTCTGTAGTAACATCTGTGTTCTGTGCTAGTTCAAAAGGATAGCTCTGCCATGGAACTCACTGAGTGAGCACATACGGTCAGGAAGTGTCTTGGAATGAGTCAGAGTTGTGTATTTAACATTGAAAGCTTTCTGTGATATTGTAGTGATCTGTAGCTACTCTTTCAGTCTTAATATTTAATTAAGGCAAGCCTCTCTGTCTTATGAACAATAGTTTTAGTAACAACCCCGGCCTGGGTAAAGGAGAGTTGTTTGTCTGTTTGTTTTTCTTTCCAGATTTCACTTACTTCCATTTATTATTGAGCAGAAATACCAGACTGACCAAGCTTCATTGTAACTTTTCCAGAGGTGAATATCATGTCAGGAAAAAAAAAATTCCACATAAACAACATAACATGTTTCTTTTTCTCAGGTTAACAAATAAAGAAGAGATGATAGAAGACTAAAGAACTTATAGTTTCTAATCAGTCCTTTACCCAGGTTTTTTCCTCTTTTCACTTATAAAAGTAATTTTTACTTGAGGAGCCTCCATATGTATTTCACTTCCAGCTCAGGTCTTCTCTGGCCTTATTTTAGAAGACAGAAATGTGCTTGCATTTTCTTTTTGTTGTGATCTGTTTTCTTCCTCTTCCAAGGGATATTTTTTATATTAGCATTACGATCTCTAGGAGAAAGGGTCCAAGACGTTACTTGAATCAACAGGTTTAAGTGTGTGTGGTGCAAATGTCATTATAGAATCACAGAATGTGTTGGGTTGGAAGGGACCTCTAAAGGTCATCTAGTCCAACCCCCCTGCAGTAAGCAGGGACATCTTCAACTAGACCAGATTGCTCAGAGCCTCATCAAGTCTGGCCTTGAATGTCTCCAGGGATGGGGCCTCCACCACCTCTCTGGGCAACCTGCTCCAGTGTCTCACCACCCTCATTGTAAAGAACTTCTTCCTAATGTCTAATCTAAACCTACCCTGCCCTAGTTTAAAACCATTGCCCCTCGTCCTATCACTACATGCCCTTGCAAACAGTCCCTCCCCAGCTTTCTTATAGGCCCCCTTCAGGTACTGGAAGGCCAATATAAGGTCTCCCTGGAGCCTTCTCTTCTCCAGGCTGAACAACCCCAACTCCCTCAGCCTGTCTTCATAGGAGAGGTGCTCCAGCCCTTGGATCATCTTTGTGGCCCTCCTCTGGACCCGCTCCAACAGGTTCATGTCCTTCTCGTGCTGAGGGCTCCAGAGCTGGACACAGTACTCCAGGTGGGGTCTCGCGAGAGCAGAGCAGAGGGGGAGAATCACCTCTCTGGATCTGCTGGCCACGGTTCTTTTGATGCAGCCCAGGATGTGATTGGCCTTCTGGGCTGCAAACACACATTGTTGGCTCATGTCCAGCTTTTCATCTATCTATTTTGATCATTATGTGATTCTGTTTGTTGGTAGGCAGTTTCTATGTCATCTTTCCAAAAGGCTGATGAGCTTATTTTGATATTATTTGAAACTAAATTAAGGTAGGAGAATGTTTATCAAAAAACATGTGAGTGCTGGAGTTGGAAGTGTAGGGGAGCCCTTTCAGGCCAGCGCCGGTGAATAACGGTGCCAGTGAAGTGAAGAGAAATAGAACTGCACCTGACTTGTTTCCTTTCACCATTTCTTGCCCTAGTTTTTCAGCAGCAAACTAGAGGCTGGAAGCTGCTCAGTGGCACTGTATGGTGCTGTTGCTCTCCTGACAAGCCTGTTTCAATGTTATCCAGGTATGAAAAAGCCTTTGAACCCTTTTATAGATGTGCTTGAGTGTGACTTTTTCTGGTAATTCTTTTCCATGTTTTCTTATTCAGAAAGGGTGACAACTGCCTCTTTCCTAGAAGCTGAGATCTGAAATTGAGTAGCTTTAGTAGCCGTCTTTCATCATTCTGCTAGGAGGAAGAGGTCAGGCCACTTAAAGATGATGAAGACTGATGTATCACAGACGGGGTCAGAAGTAGAATTTGCTTCATTCTCATAGAATTACATTAACTCTTGAAGACCTGGATTTTGCTCCAATTTCTACACTGTAGGCAGTATTTTCAGCTGACTTTTGTGGAGCAATTCACATAAAGTGTCTACTGTCAGGCTGAATGCATCACCTTAATCACTGATTATATAAATCTGTTTTTTCCCACCTATCATCACTTCGTGAACAACTATCTTACATTTCCCTTCTTCAGACTTTTACCTTTTTTTTTGCTTCACTTTAGGTACGGAGTTGCATAAAAAAATCTTTCTTGTAGCCAAAGTAGGAATTATCATAAAATTCCAGTGTATAAACTTACCTACGGTGCATGTTGTGTCCATTGATATTAGCAAATTCAGTTCTGTGAAGTACATGGGGTCTGCTCTAAAACCTTTGATGGGAGGTTTGTCAGCAGGCCCTTCTCAAATCCTTAGTAGAGGGAGCAGTTGGCAAGGTCAGGGTCAGGTAGTGACTGTGGACCGTGGGCAAACCCGGATTTTGCCAAGAATCATCAAAGTTTCAAAGGTAGCAGCCATATAATAACTGAACAGTGACCTATATTGTTCCTTACTCTTTGCATGCCTAGTCTTTTGAAGCCAGTGACTTGAAAAGGTATGATGTCCTATAATGTCCATATGCAAGACCAGGTTGAAACATATTTCTGCTCTCATACAGAAAAACTGACGTTGCTACAGCTTTCTACCAGTTCCATGGCTGTTGAGACATTGTTGTTCTTTAAAGTTGTTAATGTGCCATTTTTAATAAAAGTAACTACTTCTGTTCCAGTTTAATACCTTGACCCAGATGTGGCAATCTCAGAATCATCTATCACACAGGACTTTCCCATCTCCTGCCGTTGGCAGGTTCTACACCTTTGTTCCAGATAGAGTTGCTTTCTTCCCTGAGGCAAATGTACATCCACTTCCCAGATACTATCTCTGTCCCATAAAAAAGATTTATTAATTCTAGAAGTCCCTTTCCACATTTAATTAGTGACTCTCTTAACCAATTTGTACGGGCACCATCTTTCTTATCCATTTCCTTCTAAAAAGGCTCATAACCTAACAGTGTAGTTGACAGTGAATTGACAGCGATGCATAGAAAGATGAGTCACTGCAGGTCCGGAAGGTCTTAATAGTGGCACAGTGTTCTTGTTACAAAGGTTTAGTTGTTGTTGAAATCTGTAAATGAAACTGGAGCTTTCAAACTGAATGTGGCTGCTACCTAGAACAGTTTAATCCTTTGCTTCCTCTAAGATGGTATAGGAAAGCTCATTTGTCTTGTTCATATTCAGTCATTCATAATGAACCATAGTGCAGCAAATTTTGGGATTCTGTCTGAGGTGGTAATTTTCATGACTTCTGCTCATGTTTATATCAGAGATTCTGTCTCAGGGACATGGAAATTGTTTGATGTCAACCCCTACATATTTAGGATGGAGTTTGCAAAACTATCTAATACAGTCTGTTCCCACTGGGGGCATCAAAGGTAGTTTTACCTCTGATTTCAGTGAGAATAGAATTACATGCCTACTCCACATGCTTTTCATAATCCAGTTCCCTAGCTGTTTTAAGTTTGGATACACTTGCCCCTGGCAAATGTACTTTGCTTAATAAAGTTCCTTCTGGACTTGGTTCTTGACTGTATCCCATGACCAGTATACCCTTGCTAATAAGGAATTATAAACTTGTGATTTCATGTGACCTAACTTTCTGTGGCAGTGCCTTTATACTTTCACTTTAACTATTTGATAGCATTTTTGCCTTACTTGAGCAAAGACTCTCTTAAAACTTATCAAGTCTTAAAAGAAATTCAGTGTAAAGAGATTTGAAAAAGGTTTCTTCTTGAACATCCCATTATCTGAAGAATACATAGTGGGAATAGTTATGATACCATGATGCTCTGTATGAGAGTAATTGAATGGAAGGTGGTATTTTAATGGTAAGATTTATGCTGTATAAAAGACTTGACTGAGTATCACCTTGCATTGAATAAACCACTAGGTGAGATCATCGTTTAGGTAGTCACAGAAATGACTAAACGTATCTGTCTCTCTCCTTGTTAGTATTCTCTCCTTCATTCCCTGCCATTCTTTTCTTCTAGGTCTTCCTATTCAAATCCGTCATGCAGAACAGCTGCCCTGGGCCAGCTCGTGCTGAGCCAAGCTGATGGGAGAGCGCAGATTTTTGTTGCTTTTCTGTGATAGGTTATGGGTGGATGTTGGACATCTGAACCCAGACCAAAAAAAAAAAAAAAAGTAAAAATAATGCCCTAAAACCAAAACAGAGCCTGAGCACTTTTGGGGAGGGTGGGATGGTGTTCTGGGAAAATACAATTGCTGTGTATTCCATCTGTGCCAGCATCTGAGAGGAACGTTATTAGAGCAGGACCCAGAGCATCACACCTGCAGTCCAGTCTCTGTGGGATCAGTAATTACGTGTTAATTAACAAGTCTGGAATGAGTGAGAGTTTGCATGTCAGCAGATAATCTGTATAGTGACTAATAAGCTGCAGAATGTTTTCAATTAGCAGGCTTGAAAAGGAAATCCCAGTGAGTGTTTTGCTTGGTTGGGAAAGGACTGAATGAATGCGCTCTGTTGTTAGGACCCTCAAAATAGAAAAGTGGCAGATTTAAAAACTACATTGTAAAGATTAAGATCTGTGGAACGCGTATACTTAAGTTACTTGCTACTGCCGTGCATTGATGAAATCATAGAGTAAACTTAAATGAAATGAAATTTTTTCACTTGATTAAATAAGAGCAAACATGGAAAAATTGCACTCTTGCATAGATTTGTTAAGACATTGTAGTAACCTAAAATGTATTTTTATTACAAGTTTTTTAATGGACTGAAGTAGGGACAACTCCAGAATCTGTTGACTTGGGATGGAAACAAATGTTGCATTCTTTCTTTGACACAGATTCTGGGAATCTTTGACTGTACTCCAGCTCTGTTAGGCTTTTCACTGTGATCTCCAGGTGTTAGATTCCCTCCATTATATGTTTACATAGTAACATAAGGAGAAAAGTTATTTCCCGGTGACCTGGCTTGTCTATTTTGACTTGACTTTATTTCTGTTCTGTCCATATTTGCACGCAGGGGCAACATTTGGAGAGGTAATTTCTAGAAGTGTTTGAGCAATTTTATCATTCCCTTTTTTTTTTTCTCTTTTTCACTAGGATGGTATTACAAGGGCAGGCAATCTGGGACCCTATTTTTTAATTAGCTACGAGTAAGAACTCCTACAAGGGAAGAATGATTAAAATTTGTTTGGGATGTTACACTTTGCAGAAGTGGACTATGAAACTTTTCCGTTAGATTGAACAACTTAAGAGCTTCATGATATATAGTGTATAATGTTGAACAACTTTCAGGCACTGCAGATGGATCAGAACTGGTCAAATTAACCTAAAGACAAGGTTTTCAAGTTGATTCTTGATAAGTGAGCTGTATTCAAAATTACAGTCAGACAGAAGACATACACCCAAGGCGTACAATACACCTTGGTGTATTGAGAATTACTGTTGGGGAGATATGCTCGAAATATGGTTGATTTTCAGACTTGTGAATATCCAGAACAACCTGGCTCTGGCACCATGTTGCGCAGCTGCTTTTTGTGTTTTCTTCTAGTGAGGATGCTTTTTGGGAAAGAAAGGCTGATAGAGACCTGCTTTGTCCATTCTTCACCTGCCATGGCTCACCTTCAGCTCTCCCAAGCAGGACTGGAGCTGTGTGGAGCCTACCCTGCCCGGGCTGAGCTACCAGAGCAGGAGTCTGAACTCCACTCCTGTGCTATTGCCACATCGGATATCCCTGGTAATGAACATTTTGCAGCAAGGGAGAATTTTTTATGATCTTGGAACAAGTGCAGCTTGGATATGTATAATGTCAGCAGTTGTAGCTTTTCTTCATAATAATCATCGGTCTTCTAGTTGGCAGTGAGCTGTTGGCATGTCTAAAATGCAGAATACAGAATCCCTCCTTTTCATCCCAGGTGGTACCTCTTACCCCACGGAAACCACTGAACTTCTACTTGTAGTGTTCAAGGGTTGAGTTGCCCTCTATGGACCTTCTGTCAACTTCAAAGTCACTGCTGTTCCCCGCCCCTTCCCTTCCCTCCCCGCCCCCATCCCTCAGATTGCTGCTGCTGCAGTGCTTAGGGAAGCAAGACAAAGGCACATGGCAAGGTGTGAAGTCATTTCTACGTGGTGAGATATAGCAGAGTTGGGCTGGTCACTTTAAAAGTCCAGATGCTTCAAGAAGTTTTACCAAATTTCTCTTCTGTGTTTTCCTGCAGATCCCTTCCTAGCTGCTACACTAAACTGATGCTGGATGTAAGAGATCTTGATACCATCTAAGGCATCATCTCCTTCATGGAGCTAAAATTTTTATTATCTTGTAATTAATTTGTAAGGTTCTCTGTGGGTGCCTGTTAGGAAATTGAATTGGATGTACAGATTTGGCCAAGCTCCTTCTAGAGCAGGCAGGCAGGCGTTCTGCCATGTCAGATAAACTATGATCCTTGACTTCAAGCCTTTTTAATTCTCATGCGGCTTATTAGTGCTCAACTCCATCAACTGCACACTAGCGGGTAATTTTTAATTAAACTAATCTAGTTCAAGATCTTCCCCTCCTCCCACCAATTTCTGAAGGATACCTGGGCTTGTATCTCACTCAGTTCAGCTTGCAGATTTTTCAGCCTTCTTCTGTCATGTTAAAACCAGGATTGGTTGGAGCCTAAGCAGCAGCATATGTTCTTCACTCTGAAGACAGCGTGTATCTAGAATTATGTCCTCACAGGTAATTGAAGTTTCAGTTGTTGTACCAGCCACCTCTTTTTACACTGTCAGGGAAAAGAGGCACCATGGAAGACTACTATCATCTCAAATCCACAGTTGGTGTTTCTAACACATGCAGATCATTATGTGTATAAATGTGAAGAGTTTTAAATATGTTAGAGTGACTGTAAATTGGTTGACATCAGAGGTTTCTTTGGATAGAAAATGTCACTGCGGTCATCTCATGTTAATTCTTCTGGTTTTCCATCAGTATGACAGCTGTCTTTAGCTTATTGTTGAGAAAGTTTGTAAAGTGATGACAAGTTGTATTATTCCTCCCTTACATGGCTTATTCCAGATTGAATTAATCTAATATTATTTCAAAAGTAATTTCCCCCCCTACTTTTGGGTATGTGTAGAAATGATCTAATTACTTGTGATTCCTCTTAGAAAGTACTGGCTGCATTCCTGCTTCCCTGCAATTTGACAGGTTATGCTATACAAAATGCTAAAATCAAAATGCCAGTGAAACAATAGTAGCAGTTGCCAGCACATTGTGTTTGACACTGCTGTACCACTGAATGAACGAACAGGACTTTTAAATTACTATGAAATAAAAACATATTGAAGAGGAGTGTAGAGGACTGACTCAGTCTTTCAGATGTTTAACCAACCTCATGGAAGTCATTTAACTTCTCTGTACCTGTTTGTCTCTGCCATCACCCATGTGATTTACAGTTTCAGGAAATTCCTCTCATGAATGTCTCTAAAATGCTGTGAGACACCTGGATGCCAAAGAACTATAAATATTAGCAAATACTCTTCTAATTCTTAGAGCATTTGTACCACTGTCTGAATTGGGGTCACCACTGTAGCTTTGAAAACAGGCCCTCAGACTGTGCAGTCTCAAATGAGAAGTATTTTTAAAAAGTTAATGCTTTTCCCAAGGTCTATAAAACCAGATAATACCAAACAAAAGATGTAATTCACTGTAATTTCTGCAATGATAATGCCTCTTCTCCTGGCTGTCACTGTGGCTCCACGATGAATCTGCCTGTGTACTGGTTGCAGGGGCCGGTTGAAGTGGTGTGGGATTCCTAAACTGAGGAGGCTGGCCAAAACCCCATCCTTCTGTCTCCTGCTGAGAGTGCATTACCCCAGCCAGGCTGGGGTGGCATGCTGGACCTGCTGGGTTTTTAACTAGGCATCATGAGTCAGACACTGTACTGTTAGAAGTGCAGAGTTTGGGCTATTTAATTATTTGTTAGCCATAAGAATCTGAGGATTCATGAAACGACTCTTTTGAGGAATGCAATGATTTCATCAGATAAATGTTTAAAGCGGGGCTAAGATAGTAGCCAACCACAGCAGAAAAATATTTTTTCCTTTGAGATAACCTCTTAAATATATACATATTTAAAACCATTTTACCTTCTCTAACTCTAAGCACCCCTTCTGTCAGCAGCAGACAGAAATAAAAAGAAAAAACCCTCAGTGGATGCCTTTATTTTTTTGTGAAATGTGTCAGATGATAAGCGAAATGTAACTGGGTATTTATTTTACTTTTCATGTGCCCTGCAAACTGTGGAAGGCAGCAAGAGAGAGATGGAGCAGCAATAGCCTGATAAGCATGGCTTTTCCTTTTTTTGCTGGCTTTCTGTTTATACTGCCTTTAAGCGAACGCTGGGCCTGAGACCAAATGTCTTTACTCATCTGGGAGATTTCAGAGCTGCTGGGAATAAACTGGTGCAAAAGCAACTCCTTGATTGCAAGATCTGTAGGTAAATGTTACTCCTGCAATAATCACCATTTCCTCTACATCTCCTCCACAGCACATTCTGTTCTAGCAGTGCCTAACAAACAATAATAGCAAAAATAAGGCGTATTTTTTACACTGGTTATTTTCTGTCTCCTTACTGAAAGGACACATAGTGGAATGAATCTGGCTTCCCATCTGTTGCTAGGTGCAATTCAAAGTGGCGGTTTTGACCTATAAAGATTTGGCTGGTTTGCGTCATTCTTACCCTAGAGACAGCCTCTCTCCTTTAATTTCTCTGTGTCTCCATTTTCCATCTGTGAAAAATCAGGATAACTCTACTTTTCTACTTCACAGGGATTTTACAAGGACACATTTATTAATAGGCACAAAAGCATAGGCTCTGTATTAGACATCACTCAACTATCTATGTCTGAAAACTTGCTGCCACCCTCAGTCCCACAGAATCTGAGTCGGTTGACCTTCATTACGTGATAGAAGGTGATTCATTGTTCTGGGCTGTATTATGGATTGCCAGCTCCTAATCTTGACATTTTTAAACACATGTATAACATGATACTTGCAAGTCGTCCAGCTGAATTTTGTGTTTCCCAATAAATAGACTGGAACATCCCGGGGTTATAAAGTTAGAAGTATGTTTAAATGTTGCAGTTTTGGGTCACAAATAAAATAAGGGGTAGTGGGGACCACAAACTGTTGGGTTGGAGGAGGTGTATGCAAGATACTTATTTACTTGAGAAAGGTTTCCTAAGAGCACGTATATCTAGAGTTGTGGTTGCCTGTTGTGTTAGAAGTGAAGTAGTTCTTCAGTAAACTTCATAAATCAATAGTTCTCAGGTGCATTTTTGCAGTCACATGTGGGTCAGGTTTAAGCAGTTCAACATGCTTATTTGAGGGAAGACATCTCCAGGGCATGTTGGCTGATCAAAGCAATATTTTAGACCTGTACTAAATTATGGACTCAGTCCTGCAAGAGTTCAGGAGATGGGTAGGGGCATTTCAAGGAGCCTTGGCTTTACAGCAGCAACCCTTCATTCCACACTTAACGGCATTTCATACCTGTCCTATTTCTGATGTGATTGTTGGAATGACAAAATTCAAGCTCAACTGTGATAGTAGTTCTGCAACTGAACGGTGGACGGGGTAGCAGCATTTCTTGTGGATGATTGCAAGACATGGTCCATCAAGCTAGATGGATCAGCTTTCTCATTGGTTTGTCTCTTATCTTGGAAAAAGTAGGGTCCACCCTTATCAGCCCTTTATAACCCTTGGAAAAATCTATGAGTCTTATTTCCCTGCTGTGCTAAGCATGGATAGCACATATGCTACCATGATACGAGCCCTTGGTGGGGATTTTGGTGGCTATACCCAAGCTCATAGGGATAGACAAGGTACAAACTGTGCCAAAGTAACATGTGGGAAACTTTTATCAGGTCTATGTTATCAGGTCTATTAAAGATCATTGCCATATTTTATGTTTTCCAGCATGTTACATCCAAATATTACATTTTTTTCATAATATTATCTTCATAACATTAATGAAAATTGACCTTGTTTGGTGTGATACTGTTCGCGTGTTATGTATGTATGCATCCACACGCTTTGCAGAAGATGCAAAGTCTTCTGCAGAGAGCTCCACCAGCTAAAAAAAATCAGAGCTTCCACTCTACCTAACAGAGTAACTCCTCTTAATTCTATTCTTTGTGTTTTTGATGAATATAGGATTTTATTATTTTCAGCTGCCCTTTGTGGAGAGAATTTTTAAAAAATTAAATAAAATTAAACTGCAGTAGAGGGTTGGTTGTTTTTTTTTTTTTTTTTTTTTCAAACTGTGTTTAGGAACATGTATACAAACTGCAAATAAGTAACAAATTAAAGTTTAGCTAAAAGTGTATTCATTTTAGTTAACTAAACAAAACCCATGAGCCCCTTCATTTGAACACCAGTGATGCGGAAGCTGCCTTTTTGAGTTTTGGCCGTGACACAGCTTTTGAGAACTGGAAATAAGAGTATCAGGGAAAGATAGAGACAGGGTCTCATCCTGCAAGGCTTTACTCGTTTGAATAGCTCTTCTTATTTCCTTAGGGCATGTTTGCTTGTAGCACAGCGTTCCAGTGGAAAATCTCTTAATTTTGTCAAAGAAGGGGTCAGGAGGAGGTGACTTCTGCCTGTGTGGGAGGGCGCAGGCAGGTTGAGCTGCACTGAGCCTTCTCGCCCCGCCGCCTGCTCAGCCCAAGGAGCAGCGCTTCGGCTTGACCGTGTGAGCTATTTCACAGCACCTCGTTAGCATGGGATGATGGCTTTACTGGGGGAACGAGTCATAAAAAAGCTTCCTTTGGTTAAAAATGAGCAGTTTCATTTTAGTGTGATGACAGCCTGATACTGAGGATTGAATTTTTGCGTTAAAGCTAGTTTTGTGTGTGTGCAGGCAAGAGGGAACTGTGGACACACATGCCTAGAAAGCAGCCACTGCAGGGGGTGAAATCAAAAGAAAGAAAACCTGCTGTGATATTTTTATTTTTATTTTTTGAAGTTCTGAGGTTTTTATTCTCCTGTCAGCTCAATGGGCAAAACCCTTGCGTGGAAGTCCTGTCCCTGAATCTCACTTATAAGAGTGATCATTTGCAACTATGGATAAGCAATGTACCAAGGATGAAAGTATCAGATGTGTTTTTTACTGCTAGTCATAAAGCAAAGATTTAATTATTGCACAGTCCTGTATTTTGTCATCATGGAAACACAGTCTACAGAAAGTTTCTGTGTTATCTGTTCCAGTGGAAAAACCCTAATGTGGGAAAATGTGTCAGCCCACCCCATGATCACCTTTCATGTGGATATCCCAAAGTCCTTTTCTGATGGGGAAACTGGAACACGGATTAATGATGTGGTACTTCTGGCTCCCTATTGCAATATATTTATTTCATTTTTCTTTTGTATTTTGTTACCTAGGAAAGCCAATCTTGTTTTTTTTGCTGTGGTTCGTACCACAGGAGTGCCCCCACCCTGCCCTGGTCCTGAGGTCTCTGGATGCTACTGTAATGTAAATAATGCATATCAGCAGGTCACTGGGTGAGGAGGGGGCAGAGGGAACAGAACTCAGGCTCCAGGGCATGTTTTCCTGGCCATTAGACCAGGCTGCCTCCCTAGTGTTGGTTTTCATCATTGATGTTGTATTGATTTCCAAGGAAAATGCCACAAAAAAGCAGGATACATTTGCTGAAAACAGGGCCAACATAATAGTTATTAGATTTAGAAGCATAGCGCATGCATAACTCACCCAAAAAAAGCATAGATTATCTACAGGCAATCACCACAGATATGCATCATGAAGAACAATATCTAAATTCTTCGATACTAAAATGACAGACTTCCACCTGACAAGTCAGCATAAACTAATATATGTGAGAAGAGGTCTGACTCAACCTCTTATTAATTGCTGTTTATTTTTTGTGATGACAGCCAGTAGAGGGCACTGGTAGATGTCTGTATAGTAGAGGGCTGTGCATTCCCATTCGATAAGAGCCCAAAGAAACTCACACAACTTGGTGTGACTCGCTGCCAAGAATATGTTCCATTTCTCACCACAGTGCTTTATCCACCAGTAGTATGTCTGCTTGAGCTACCAGTAAGTGGACTTAGTTCTTCAGCACATATTCTAGACCTCGTGCTTTAGGTCAGGAGGTCTTCATCTAATTCCATTGACAACCAGAATGATAGTTCTTCTAATACACTATTTTCTGCTGAAATAGAAAATAATACTTGCAGATAATGCATTGGGATATCTATGCATCCATAATTGGGATATCCGTATGGGATATCTATATTTAGAGATTAGGTGGGGAAGGGGGAAAAGTGTTACATATCTTGTATAGTTTAGCCACCTTGTTTAGAGATGGACCTAACTGAAGATACTATACTTCTGTCCTCGTTGATGAAGATTTTTAGGTGCAGCTATTCTCTATGACATCCCTACTTGCCTAGATGGTGTCACATACATTTAACATAGAGGCATACCACCTGCAAGGGAGCAGCTAATTTCAAAGGGCTGTTTGGTGTTGTAGGCAGCTCAGTAAATGGATTGATCGACCGTATGGACCCAAATACTCATATGAGACACTGTAGTCCTGAGGCCCTGGCCCATTCTCTCCTACCTACATATTTAATATATTTTTGTGCGATGGCTCCATTTATGTCCTGTTCTTTGTAAAACAACTAGCACGGTGGTGCTCAGGTTGTGATTGGACCCCCTGGGCATTATCATGTCATTAGTAACAGTAATGTCACTTCCACCTTCAAAGCCTGTGATGACCTCATCATGTTCTTCTATCTCTTAAATGGTGTTCATTGTTAGTCCTTATAAAGACCACAGGAGGAACATTGACTTGCCACTGAGAATATTGGATCTTAGAGCAAACAGATCAGTTATGGTCATTTTTGGGTGTTTTGGTGCCTTTGTATTCTTCAGGTTAAAGTGCTATTTATTCTTAGTGGTGTTGACCTGATTTTAATCCTAGCTAATGCCTTGCAGCCATTGAATGGAATACATTGAGTAGAAAAATAAATTCAGTCTTACAGAATGATGCTATAAGAGCAGTTTAAAAAGGTCAAAAATGGAATTTATTTTCTCTGTGTTGCTGGAACTCCTGTGTTTGAGTGTTTAGAAACTTGATGTGCCTTTACAGCAAGTGAATAAATCAGAGAAAAGCTAGAGCTTTATATTGGCAGTTCCTGAATACCTTGCCGAGTAGCTTCTCCTTGGAGGTAAATCAGTGAGAGGTAAAAGGTGTTGAATGTGTTCAACTATTTGTGGATGTAGAACAGATCAGGGCAGGATGGAATAGAATCCATCCATGAATTAAGTCACCACAAACGGTTTTCAGTCAATGCAGTTTCTGCACATACTAGAATAATAAAGAATGGGGGTGGCCGTATCAGAGGTCATAAGAAAAAACTCAAGTGTGTTAAATGTTCACATCTGTCAATCCTGCTTTTTTTGGAGTAGATGGAAAATAGCTGAAGAAATCATGATGCGTGTCCCAAATGACTCTACGCACAATCTGGGAAGACTCTAGGGATGGTATTTGATTCTGAACACACACTATTTTTTCTCATCATTCCTCAAATTGGCATTGCACACTGTTATTAAGCTATTACCCAGCTTTTGTGAAATTCACAGAATCATTGCAACAAGATAAAGCCCTAAGTGAAAATCTCAGTGGCTTACAACAAACACTTGTTGAACAAAGCATAGTTTATTCTGCTGTTTTCTTCTGATGATGTTCAGGGGCATTTACATTTAATACACTAACATATCAGCAACTGTATTCAAAGTGGGAGGAATAGAGAGTCTACTAATAGAGAGTCTCTAATAGAGAGTTTCATGAAAATACTTCATGAAACCTACTAATGAAAGTTAGGATTTTGTAGATTGCTCCCTCGAACAAGAAGATCTGTTGAGCACCTAGATGCGATTCCTGTAACTTGATCAGGGCACATGGAGCTACTCTTACAGGAGAGGGGGAAAAGCTACCTAGTTGATACAGTACAATTTGTTAAAAGGATAATTGGTGATTATATGAATTTCTTGACAAATGCTTTCAACTGTACTAAAGTACCAATTCACTTGTGGATTTAAACAAAATGCTGATGACTGATGATAAGTATTTTTATTGTTTTGGAGACTTTGAAGAAAGGTTTAGTATAATCTGACTGTGACTTCCATTGACTTGGGTGCAATAGGCCCAGAAAATGTTTCCATATTTTAGGTTGAAAATACTTTGGCTTTTTCTCTAGCGCTTATGATGTTTAAGTTACTAGAAATACTTTTGTGTTCCACTTTTTAAATGTATAGTTTTCATCATGTGCTGTTTTTTGCTCAAACTAAATGGAGTTTTAGTTTTATCCACTCTTCTCTTGAAGAGAAAGAAGAAGCTTATTTTAAATATGGTCCTTTTCATGGAATCTTAAAAAAAAAGGATTAGAAATAATTAATTTACACAAATTTTTGGAAAACATTTGTTGTTTATTTCTTAAATGCTGTGCCTGCATTTCAGATTTATAATACCCATCCCTTTTGAAAATGGGAAATGTAGGCAAGGAAGACAAGGAAATCATTCCAAGTGTTCATTTAGTTTTTATACTGAAAGACATTAATCTTTTGGTGTTCAATTTTGTACAGATGGTTTAGAGCATATATTAATCTACGGTGGGGCATGTGTATGTGAACCCTTAACATTTGGAAACAAAATCAACTTTCTTATCATCTGTACAGAGTTTTTTTAAAAAAGACCAAATTATCTTCCTTGTTATTCAGCAGAAGGGGCTGCATTTGCAACAGGACAACAGCAATTCTAACAGAATTTTGCCAGATATGTAGTAATGCCTTTGTTTCACTTCGGGAAGGTGACTGTTTTAAAATGGCTTTTCTAATTCAGGATATTTTGATATTCAAGAAATAATTTAAAAGAATCTGGATTAGGATGAATTACTTTAATAAATGTATTTTAAATTAAATAGGATTGAAATATTAATTTATTTTTTCTGCCTAGCTCCAAGTTGCCCATCAAGTCGTATTTTTTGTTAGCTCCAGATTCTCCCCTGTGTAATGTCACGGGGTCAGCAGACTTAATCCATGCAAACATTTTTGCCCAATGTCATTTTTAGTAACTTAATTTATACTTAATTGTTCAAAATAATTACAAAGAGTACTTTAGTGATGTTTTCTGACAAATAGTCTCAATGAACCGTTGCTAACACCGTGGCTCCACAAATGAAATGTTGTATCTCAGTCTGCTAGTTATGGCATCACTTTTTTTGTTAAGTAAATAAAAGGTGACATGAGTAGATTTGCTGCTGAGCTCAACCTGCAAAAAGGATTGCAGGCTGATACCTGCAATCCCATCCCATACCACATCAAGATTTCTTACTCCTTATATCATTTCCCTGCACCGAATGTAATGGGACTCTGTATAAGCCATCTCCGTAGTAGAAAGAGTAGCTTGTCAAATAGGCTGGTGTATTCCTGCTTGGTATCTGTGGACTATGGATGGACTATAGTAATGACACAACACTGGGCACTGTTGTTATAATCATATTGGAGAGTCTGCTGCATTTTTGTAGTGCATGTGTTGCAGGAAGCTGTATGATTTAACTTGGGCACCAGCTTTTATTGCAAAAGACTAGGCTGGCTTAAATTCATATTGCAACTCAGAACACTAAAGAGAATGACACCACCAGTAGACGTGGAGCTTTATGAAAACTGACCTTCATGCTATTATTAAAAATAACAAAACAAAAGCTCGACACTGAATCATAATGAAGGAGGTCTTTGCATTAATTCAGAAAATGTAATATGATTTTGTAGACCTTTTCGGGTGGCTAGAGTAACTCTCCACTGCAGCTGTGAAAGGATGAGTCCAATTACTCATGTAATACTCCATTTCTAAAGCGTCGAATAGCCATTCAGTTCCTTGATCAAGGCCATTGTTGGTCCTTTGCTGTCCAGTGAAAGTGATATGAAAAAAATACTAAAAATATTAGTATGTAAATGGTAGTATCTATTCATGTAAAAATAACAGGAATAATGTATGCCTGCTCCATAGGTAATCTGGAAATATACCTGTCTGTTATTCTCTTGTCGGCTGGTCAAATTATTTTCCTTTGCTTCTCTGTATTGCACATGGATTTCTGAGGTTCCATTCAAGCTATTTCCTTAAGTATTTGATCTAGTAAGTCTTATGTAAATACTAGCAATCCAGGGCAAGATTCTGGTCTATTTTCATTTGCCAAGGTCTGCAGTAACTGTGCTCAGCCGAATTATTCTAGACTTGTGTGATAAAGGAGATCATGGTCTGGTCCCTACTGGTGAATGTGAGTCGTATTCTCTCGTTTGATTCACTTATGTTGTTCTCATTATGTTAATTGCTGTTGCACACATATATTACGAGAACAGACCCTATTAAGAACTGTCTAAAAAGTGAAATGAAAATGTTAATCACTTTGTCTTGGATGAGGTATTGTATTTATTCTATGGGATTTTAAAGGATATTGTAGTGTTTAAATTATCTGGTGCATTAGAGACTGGTTTAGATAGGCTTTGGCTGATTGACAGTGGTGGGTATATTTTAGAAAATTATTATACGTCTTGGGACTTTAATTTTGCGTGAATTATATTATTTTTGGAGATGTAAATTGCCATGTCTCCCAGGAGACAGAAATAGTGTTCTGCTTATTTGATTTTTAGCAATAATTAAAATGATGTGTTAAATTAGGCTCAGGTATTATCGTGAAACGGGACTTACCTACCTTGTGTGGAGGAGTTCAGAGTCCTTGACAAAGCCATGAAATTTTGTAGTAAAATAAAGTGGGTACTCTGTGGTTTGTATCCTAGAACTCGCCCTTCTCCACGTGTATCATCATGTAAGAAGGCCAAGTAGTCTGGCAGAGAGACAAGGCAGCAGAGCCGTTCACTGAGATTGAGGGTGGGTGCTCTCCAAATGAGAATTAAACAAATTGAAGAACGGATGAGTGGACTCGAGCTGTTGCCTTGCCTTACACTTAGGTGACACAGAAGACTAATTTTGAATGCTGTCGATCCTTTAATTTTCATCTGTTGCCATTCATGAGGCTGTGACTGAATCAATAAGTACCTATGCAAGGGCTTCGAGGGAGAATTCACTGCCAGCTGAGTAGATCTGCACGTTACATCTCACTTTTTAGACCACTGGGCTTTGTGGTAGGGCTGTAGGAGGGAATAAGGTTAAAAGAAAAATCATTGTGTCTCCTTGTTGTTTGGACTTCATGGTTTCCTACCAGCAGCCCCAATTTAGTTAAGGTTGTTATTTTCTCCCCTAGAGAAGAGAAATCACGAGAAAAGTAAAGTGATGTTTGTTACAGCTGATGGGAAGCAAATTGAGTGCAGTGGAGTGAGTGATCTTTATTGAGGACTAGGTGGCAATGTCACATATCACCCTCTGCGCAGAACCTGGCAAGTGTAAAGATTCTCTTTCCTTCCTAACCGTGACGGTTGTCACACTAGATGGATGGAGCAGGTGTGAGAGGACTCGGAGAGTTCTTTTATGCCTGTAGTTGAGGAGAATCTGAGATAACCTGTTAATGTCCAAGGGACAGCAAAGAAAGTCAACAGCTTGGTTCAGAGAAAGAAAAAGACTTAAGTGTGAGTACTATCAGAGCAGAGTAAGATGTCTCTAAATAGGGGCAGTGTGTTTCTCTGTGTTCATCCTTAAGTGCTCTAAGCACAAGGTGTTTGGCTGAAGCACAGGGCTGGCATTTGGAATAGCCTTCAAATAATTTTCTAAATTCCAGCAAAGACAATTATGAATTTACCATATCAGGGAACTACAGAATTAAGACTTAAATTACTTTCTGTTGTACTCCATTGTCTGCATATGCTCCGTGTATAATGTCATAAAAATGGAAACGCTCTGCAATTTAACCGTGCCACTTCTTACTGAAGTCATCCTGTGCTTTGAAACCACTTATTGTCCAAACACTGGGAGGAGCACCAAGAATGGATTCCTAGCATTGATTTTTAATTTCTTTCCATTTTTGTCATGGGCTTTACAGGTATGACCTTACCTCAAAATGCTTGTATTTAATTACGAATTGCTTACATGTTCTATAATTCTATAGGTGACAATGTGTAGTCGTAATTTAGGATGCAACAGTTCAGCTGTGGTAGGAAACTACAGTCTCTGGGGCCTCAGATTATAATTCTCAATGTTTTGCGAGTGTAAGCAAAAGTTAGCAATGTGATATTCAAATTTTGCGAGATAAGGACTACCCACTTAGGCATCTCTCTAGCCTGTTTCTGAACATTACTGTAAACCAAACATAAACAAGGAGAATGCAAAACTTGCAACGCTGAATCAAAACAACTGTGTGATTCCTATAGTCTCTGTTGCCAGGTAGTACTTCATTTTTCCAAACGCAGGGATAGAAAATGGCCAGTAATGGGTAACTGCCAAAAAACCATAAATTTCAATGTTACTGAGGCTTATCATATGCAAACCGAAAAAAGTAGACTAGTATTCTCTCCAAAACATTATTTATAACATTAACTGGTGTATTGATTGGATATCCTCTCAACCAGTGTTTTTATTGACTTTATGTGCTTAGCTGTTCATCGTAGTACTATTCCTTTCCATGTTCCTTTTCTTTTTCATACCTGGAGGCAAAAATGTCATTTCATCTCAATAACAATAGGGCTCGATGATTTTCAAATTCATAAAAAATAAAGAAGCCTGAGAGGTTCACTAAATCCTCCACATTCTGCATTCATATTTTTCTGTATTGCTTTCCCTAGCCTCCTGTGCCTGCATCTTGATGACCACTTCCTTGTCAAATCAAAAAGTCTTCCTGCTGTCAGAGAAACTCCTTAGTTCTGGCTTCTATTATTTGGAACAATTTCTTCACATCTCTCCACCTCATCAACTCACCTTATTGACTGTCCCTTGTGCTTCACATTTTGTCAAAGAACATGTTTTTCTCCCTTGTCCTTGCCTGTATCTTCATTTCTTTGTCATTCTGCTCTGTCTTGGTATTGCAGTCATTAATTGCCTAATTTCAAGGTAAAAAACAACACGGGCACAGTTTTTTTGAAAAATTCAATGTAAGATGAAGTTGTATAATATTTGCCTTATTCTATTATTTCCCCTGGCTGCTTTTCTCCCTGCAAAAATGAGGCTCAGTTTCTGTAAATGTTCTTTTTCAGCTCCCAGCTCTGTCGTGCAAAACTGCATCTTAAGGTTGGCTCATCCATGTTGATTATGGTTATGTAGAAAGGGAGGACGAACAGCCTTATTCTTCTGCTATTTCTGTTAGACCAAATGAGAATCATTCTTTCTCAAAACCATAAGCAAGTAT
Organism: Dromas ardeola; assembly: GCA_013398915.1. Taxonomy (NCBI): domain Eukaryota; kingdom Metazoa; phylum Chordata; class Aves; order Charadriiformes; family Dromadidae; genus Dromas; species Dromas ardeola. The sequence continues at coordinate 161,690 of VYZM01003676.1, forward strand.
TATGCAGCCATTTCCTGTGTGGCGCTTGCAAGGAAAAGCCATCACAGGAAAATACCTTTATCAGGAAATACTGATAGTATTTTTCTAGAGCTGAAACTTTAATACAGCACATTACTGATATGTCTTGCACTAAAACCGTGCTGTTGAATCCATGAGCAATTTTTTGCTTTAATACAGCAGAGTATCTATAGTGGCAAAACTTTCCCTATGTAGATATGGCCAAAGAGGCCAAGGTCTGCCCCAGCCCTACCTGAGCTTCTTGTGCCTTTTAGCACCCTCACCTGGCCTAGCTGCTCTGTAAACAAGAGCATTACTTTTTTTGTCACGTGAAATGGCTTCGTGTTAAGGCATTGTGCTGTCCTGTGGGCAAGCTGCATTTCAGACAGCATCTTGGCACAGAAGAAGCTGTCTGCTCTCGGGGAGTGATGTTTTCCTCTGCTTTTGAGTGTATCATATGTTTTTCACAAATGAATTTCTTAGTCTGAATGTGATGCCATGGTGCGTGGATCAATACTGTTCCTCTGTGGCAAGGTATACAGAATGCCAAATGCGTTCGGCAGTCTGTTATTATAAGGCAACTTAGCGGAGCCAAGAAGCCTGCAACCACCACTTTCATTAAGGGTAATTATCCTTGAGCAGCTGGGATAGGAGCAGGAACCTGAATGGTAATTAGCTGCAATTGTTAGGAGATGCGTTTTCAGGTTCCTGTACCATTTTTCTCTCTGTTTAAAGAACAGACAGAGGGAATTGTGATAAATCCTGAGTCCGTGCTGTTGGAGAGGAGCTAGCTGCCTACTGATCAGCTCAAATTAGGATGTTCTTTGCACGTCCATGTGGTCTTGCTGCAGTGAGGAATCATCCTGCACTTGGATGGTTTGGGTCTTCGCAGCAACATTAACATTTTCCTATCTGTTTTCTCAACAGATGTATTGCTTTGTTGTTGAGTTTTATGTTGTAATAAATTAAAGAGACAACTACTGCAGATCTGTATTTGTTATACAGGTAGAGAGATATGTATGCATGTCACCAATGAACAGAATTACCAGACTGGTAGAAGCAGACAGATAAAACCTCAGTCACAGATAAGATTGATGTGTTTCTATCCATCAACATTTTCAAAATATACATTTTCAGTAGAAGTTTGGTGCTAGATTTAAATGGAAGGATGAGGTTTTATTTTTTGAACTTTGCCCCCCTCCCTCGCCCGCCCCCCAGCCTTCTTTGGTGTTATGTTTTGGTGTTTGTAATTAGCATTGGAAGAGCCTGGCAAGTAGTATGGCCTTGCTGCAAGATCTTTTCATGAAATGAGAGAATTTGTAAAGAGAGGAAAAAGAATTAATAAAGCTCTTATCATGCAGCACAAATCTGCTAGACACTTGATCACTTCTGCTCTGTCTTTGGATTATAACAGTCATCCTTATCTACTAATGTTCACCTTCAAACCTTTTTACAAGTATTAGTTGGAATACTAGTATTAGTTAACCACTAAAAAGAGGTGCATGATGGAAAAGTGACATAAAGATGTTAGGTAGTACACACTTTTCCTGTATTATATTTCTGTGTAGGAAACACTTCTTGTTAGCTTGGAAGAAAAATAAAGATTAAAGACTTGCTTCTGTGCTTGCAAAGGACCCCTGAGGAATTGTGTCAGTGAGAATCAAGGGCATTCAGCATGTCTGTGCTAGATGCTGGGTCCTGGTAGGATTTGTCCTGGATGTACAGTTGTCTTTTCTGATTGCCCAGTTATATTTTCCATGACTGGCATTTGTAGTGTACTATGTAGAATAATTATTGACTTCTTTTCACATTGTGTGCGAGCATAAACGATAACAATCTCTGTAAAGCAGGCATAAGTTTCGTAATATTACAGATTTGACTGTATATCCTGTTTTTTTCCCCTGATACTTTAGACTTTTTTCTGTGAGTTACGGTTTTTCTGCTGTTAGAAATCTAAAACAATGGTTTCGTCCCCTCCTCCAGTTCTAGCAGAATTTCAGCATGCGCTATTTATGAGAGTATTGAGAATCACTGATGCATTGCATCGGTGCAAGTGGAGAGGACTCCAGCAGAGACTGAAGCGTTTGAGTAGCCAGGCACAGGTCTGATTTTTGCTGTATGCCTTGAGGTGAGTTTTTCAACTTTCTGAAAGCCTTTTTGGAAGTCTCCACCGATCTCTGGAGGGGAGGCCATGCTGATCTATCCCTTAATCAGTAGCAGAAGTTTTCATTGTCAGGTACATTTCTTTCTTTGACGCTTTTCCTCTGCAAACCACAAAGTCCAGCAGTTCATGTTCTGTTGTAAGTGTGCTTTGTTAGTGCTGGCACTATTTTGGCTGCTTCTTCTTTGTGTAGAAAAGAACGTGGTATGAAGGCTTGGTTATAGTGAAGCCTAAGAGAGAAAAGCTCAGAGCATGGAGTAGAGATGTCTTGAGCTTAAAATAATGATTGATTTATAAATAGCAGAATCTATCCAGATACGTTCCTGTGCAGCAGCTCTTCTCCCTGCCCTCTTCCTTCTTTTTGGCTAGTCTTCCTGTCCAGCAGCTATTTGCTTGTAGGTTGTATGAAGTTACAACTTAATAATAGGAATTCCCCCATTTGTTGGCTACATATAGGCCCCCTGGTGCCTTGTTAAGTGCTCCATTACCAGTGAATGTTCTTAATTATGTTCTGGAAGACGTTGTTCAAGTCACAAGTCATTTACTCAAGGTTTGGGCCCAGCAGGTAAACATTTTCAAATTAATTTAGGTTGCTAAACAGAAACTGCTTAGATCTCTTGAATGCTGATAACTTGCATTTCCTACTGAATTCAGTGGGAGAAGAGGTTATTTACCGCATTTTGAAATCAGGCTGATTGCTGGTTAAATGACAGCATCAGCTTTGACTAGTCTCCCAGTTTGGAATATGTTAAATATGATTTGGACGTAGGGAGAGGTGTCTATAAGGTGCCTGACTTGTGTATTTAGAAGCGACATTAGGCATGTGCTAATGAAAACAGTCACCTATAAATTACTAGTAGCAACGTCTGATCATAAATGACTAAACATGAAGATTTGTTGTTCTCTATCTTACCAGTTTTACATAAAGTAAAACAATAAAGCTGTCTTAAGAATCTCTATTATTCCTTTGTGCATGCAAATATGTACTATAGCAAATGCTCTAAATATTGTATATACTGAAGGTATTTATAGGTGAATGATATAAGGACATAACTTTGTTTTTATGGACCTTCACTAATGTAAATCTTTTTTTTCCCCTTTCATTGAAAGCCATAGAATCTTTCTAATTTCTTTGCTGTCATTATCATCATCAGCTTTGTCCTTGTGCCCTTACTAATAAATGACAGCCATTAGAAAACCAGAGTCAGCAAAATTTATACAGGACTTTATGCAGCAAGAAGGGCAGAGCTCCCGGGGTCGCACTGCTGATGCACCCAGACTTTTACAACAGCAGACTTATATCTTGACCAAAACCAGACGCTGACAGACAATAGGGAAAAGTGTTTCCTTACCTTCCATATCCAGTAGTAAATCAATCAGTAAATAAAGCTAGCAAGCAAGCAAACTAAAAAACCTCTGAATAGATATAAATCTCCTTTAGCCTGGCTTAAATAACTCCATTAATTTTTAGTGAGAAGACCGTGCCCGTGTCCTGCTGACCGATAAAGAAACGGAAGGTTGCGAGTTTGACATGAGTATGGCCTCAGTTTCTGATGCAAACACTCATCAATTATGATGATACCTGAATTTCCGGAATCTTAATTTCAACAGGGTCTGTTGGCAAAAGAATAGCTTGTATTAAAAGTGGTCATGGTGGTTTATGTAGCAAACTTCTACATGGGCATGTTTTTTGTAGCTGGAACTGGGGACTCCTGTTATTTTATCTTAAAGTACATGCAGTTTTGTTCTTTATTCATTCCCACCGTTGATGACCTGTCCATCTTTGGGAAAACACGTTAACTGTTTTACTCTGAGCTAACAGTGGTGAATATCAATACTTTTTAGTGCTATACTTTGGTTTCCATCTATGACTTTGTTAGTATAGAACTTCTGACTTCAGCATAGCGATCTTAATCATGGAAAACATTGAGCTTGCAGAAAAACTGTCAACAACAGAATTTTATTTATAAATAGCTGTAATGCTTGTTAACATTTCTTTGGGAAAATATCACTTCAACACACATCCGCCTCCACCCACAGTAAAAAAGATGATTTTTTAGGTAGGTGAAGCCAAAAAATTAATGTCAAATATCATGCAGGTTGTTCTGTCAGGGTTTATGAAGTAAAATCTATCTATTTGTAAGTGAATTTACAATAAAAATCCAGATTTCTATCAGTGAATCTTGCTAAAAATATTGGAAATGTAGGGAAGGGACGGGAGACATCAGACCCTGTGAAGTGTACAAGAAATATAACCCCTGACTGACATCTCCTGCAAGCAGGGAGGTGCCTGAGGCATCTGTCAGAAAAGCTGTATGTGGATGGACTGCTTAGTCACCAGGAGGTGGGTGGCACTGAAAATGGGTTTGCGAGACCGGTTGTGTGTCTTGAGATCATACAGGTTGTGTGGGTATTTGACAACTGGGTGTTTGTGGAAACTGAGGGGCTCCTACTGGAAGAACACATAAATAACAGGGATTTGGGTTACTTTGGATAGAAAAATAAGTAAGTGCTTAGAAAAAAGGATACTGGGTGCTTGAGGTGTGTATGCAACATCTGGATTTGGAAGAACGTGAAATTGCTGAATCAGCACAGTAGACCCTAACTTTGATGGTAGTGTTTCCATGTCCCTGTGGCCTTTGCTAGCAGGAATTAGGCAGCCACGGGGGAGGTCCCCAACTACCCTTTCTGCAGTGGTGATTGTGGCTTGAAGTTCTTGCTGTGCACTTGCCGTGCTCAGCAGGACTTGAGCTATGGGTCAGAACTGGTCTGGGGTGAGGGGAGATGGCGGACCTCTCTTCTGACAAGTGAGCAGCCCATGAGGTTTCTCCAGGTAAGTGGGCCACAAAGACAGGGGTCCTGTTTAAGTACCAGTAAGCACTTCGATACATGGTTAAAATTAAAAAATACCTTAGTAGAGCTGGCAAGAAAGAATAACGCTGCAGACTTTGTGGATGTAGTGGTTGAAAAAGTTATCAAAGTGGAAACTGATTGCTCTACCTTTGTAACAGAGACTTCAGCCTCTTCATTTTTAACATCCGGGATGCTCTCTTTAGTTTCCTTTCTATTGAGAATAAGGAGATGACGTGCCTCAGTCAGGTTCTTCTGCCCTGCCATTCTCCAAGCTCAATATAGATAGGAATTTCTTTCTGCTTTCCCAGCTGCTGCTGAATTCTGTTTTGTAAATAGTTCCCAATTTTTTTCCCTTCATTTGAACTCCCACTTGATTCTGAACAGCCAGCCATGATGTAGCTACCTCGCTGTGTGCCAGATGACTTCCTCAGTTGTTTTTCCCCAAAGAATTCCCACTCTTTCCCCCCCACTTGCTGGGGATGTGAGGATGTGCCTGTGCATATCCTAAGTGACCTAGATCAAAAGGGACAGAGTTGACACGAGTTATGGTACTTCCTCTTCAGCCTATTCATCCTACTTGCCTGCTGATCTCCAAATGCTTTCCTCTTTTGGCAGTCTTTTTAGCCATTTCAACGGGACAATGTTTCCTATAATATTCATACATTGATATTAAAGGGTTTATTGGAATTGCAGAAGAAGAAATTGCTGTTATGTATCAGCAATAATTAACATCATTTAAATCTGTGATCCTTATCCATAACAATATAACATCAAAGACCCTGAAGATAAAAGAGCAATAGCATCTAATGGTGCAGAGACTGTTTTCACCAGGTCATATATCTACATTTGTTTAGTAAGAGTTTGAAAGCAAAACTAGAAGTTCTATTATTTTCATTATTTACAGGAATCCAACTACTTTAGTCTATCACGTATGCAGAAAGTATACCTGGCCCACTAGTATGAGGAAGAGCAAAGAGATCATGATTAGGCTGCAAAAAGTCTTTTTGAAGACTTCTGCAAGTTGAGGCTCTGGGTTTATTCTGCCAGTTCTTCATAACTGATACCCCACTGCTGTGTAGTGGAGCGTGCTGGGGTATTACCATACTTTCCTCCCTGTATCCCTGTGGGAGGGTTCATCTTCCCCTTCCTTTCAGAGAATCCAGAGATGATTGTTGATGTATGAACTCCTCCATATTTTTAATCACTAAGAATAATCTAACTAGCTTCCTAATGACTATGTGAAAGCTTTCTTCCAAAAAATAAAAAAGGAAAAAAAAAAAAGGATAGTATATTCCACCTTTTTCCCTCAGGTTATTTACTTTTTCAGTTGCAGGGCCATCTCTTCTCCCTGGTATGGTATGCATTTCTTTCTTTTCTCCAACACTTCTGGTTTTTCATATTCAGGAATGCTGTCCTTAAGCCACAAGGCACTATTATGTAATTTGCCGGTGAACAGAAAGAACCTTTCCCACCCTTGTTGCCTGAATAGTTAAATCACAGTGGAATATATATTTACAGAGGCCAAAAATAATCTATGAGGCAGAGGAGCAGTCAGTGCTAGTGCTTGCACGTGTCTGGAAGAGGCGGCAAAAATCTCTTTGTTGGCATCTTGTTGGTGTCATTCAGACTCAAAGCCTGGAATAAACGGCTTATCATTTCCCATCCTAAGGTACTTGCACTGAGGGCAGTTCTAGTCCTGAGTCTGGTTACTTGAGAGGCACAGCTCATATAATAGTTCAAATTTCTCTTCATTTATTGTATGAAGCTTAGTGGACTAGTCTAAAGTATTATATGTTTCACTGCTGTATCTGTAATTGTTTTAGCCCATTTATTCTTCTGCAGCTGTTCCACTGCAAGCTTTGAGAGAGAGGCCTTTTGAACCAGCTTATACGAACTGATAGCACCTCAGAAAAGGTATTTTTCTTGAAGAAACCCAAAACAAACACCACCCAAAAGCCCAAAATAACAACAAAAAAAGCCGTATCTGAATAGCTGTGGGTACTGAGATCTGCACCGAATACCTGCATGTTATCTCCCCAGCAAAAGCCTCCACTGTATTATGGAAACTTCCCTGTCCTGTTTTGAGTGACCTTACTGAGAACACAGTCCTGTGAAACCTGCCTGCAGAAGCAAATTGTTAACTAGATCAGTAGATTGAACTGCTTTTGAACTACTCCAGGCTCAGCAGCCTTAGTTTCCTTTGGTAGATATATTGATGAGCCAACATTAATTCCTCAACCTGTTTACACTTCATGTTGCCAGAAGACCAGTCTAAAGCTTTTTCACTCCTTTCAGAAGGCTGAGAGAATACTAAACTACGTTTTTCTTTCCAGGTTAGTATTAAGCTGAAAAACATGTTTCAAACCACGCCACTCCCCTCCCAGCTGTACCTACTGATCACTTGGACTAGTTTCTCTTACTCAGCCTTTATCTTTGTCCACCTGGCATCAAGAATTGGTAGAAACAGCAGTCTCAGCTGGAGCTTTTTAGCTTAAAAACACTCTTCCATGTTCATTACAGCAATACCCTTAGGGACGTGACTTGATTATGCTACATGGAGCTTGTCTGAACCACCAAAGAGAGCAGTTGATCACTTAGTGGGCATGGTAAAAATGTCTGTGAATGAGAGAGGACTGCTTTGGAGGTGCGTCTGGTGGGACCGTCTTCAAGTAAGTTTGTTCTATTAATATGCTAGGAATTCTTATGATGCTGTCATTAGGGGGTGAGCTGTCTTTTTGGTACAGCAGCATTAGAAATATTGATTTTTAAAATGTGTACGTATACATATGCACACATACAGTGAGCAGAGACATCTTATTCCACTGGAAGTAAATTTTTCCTCTTCATTGAAGAGGCTGGTGATGAATTACGACTAATTTTTAACTCTTGAAAAAGTAAAGGAAAAAAAATCTCCATTCATTCCCACACATAGACTTATTTTAGGGCCTCATATGAGACCACACTGTGGTCTTACAGCCCTCAGTGTCTCCGTGTTTCTAGCAACAGGTACGTGGGCAACTCCTTATGTAGGCTGCTCTATGAATTACTGCTGGTTACTGTTCTGTGTCGGCCACTTCTTGGTTCCCTGGCATGACTTGCCTCTGCAGTTCAATCTCCAGTGGTCTTTGACTTCACATTATCTCTAAATGTCAGCTGGTTAGGGACTTGCCTTGTAAATGATCTTTCTCATCTGATCCTCAGGATATCAGTGACTAGCTTGCATGTGGACCTTTTCCCACTTTTTGATCCGCTTCCCTAGCAGTCATTTCTCGAATTGTTACATCTGGTGTGAAGTAGTTGCCCTGGGGCTGAGAATTAGAGCTGATACCTTTAAGAAAGCTCCAGCTTCAGCGTCTACTTTATAAGTCTGTAGGTTTGTGCAGTGTGTTTGCATTGCTCACCAGTGCATTAGGAAGCTCCCTTGCTAATTGTTTGCAAACTGACTTTTCACAGACGTTCTCTTATGTCTCTCATCTGGGCACAGAACTCTGGCTGGGTTGCCCTTGCCGAGTCTGGCACAGCTGGCTTCGCTTCATTTGAGCTGTCTCTTAAGACAACTGGCATGAGGAAAACTGCATGAAAGTATTTGGAGTGCATACAAAGAGACATACAGAATTACTCCTCCTGTCTGCCTTCTGGCATGCCATCTCTTTCGTTGTTTCGGAAAGCTGGTCTTTCCTGCCTCCTCCCCTGCTTGGAAGTGTTATAAGCTCACATAGCTATCTGCAAGACCCACTGAGAAACTGCAAGCGTGAGGTTTTTGGTATCACTTTTGAAAATTCGGACAGATAGAATGCAGCTTTTTCTTTAGCATTTTCATGTGCGGAAAGTGATAAGTCCAAAATTCAAGTACAGAGATGCTTGGTTTAATCAACATGATCAGTAAATTTAATCTCACGTGGAAATGCTTTTGCCATCTGAATCTGCTGGCAGTGCTTGTCGTTATTATTTTGAAAGATCAGAATTTTTGACCACAAAAACTTACAATTTCAGCAGACATAGGTAGGATGCAACTACTTGTTATCTGCTGTAATAGATAACTACTGTCTCGTTACCTAGTTTTAACGTTAAGATGCAGGCCCACTGGGTTTTTTGGCAGGGTAGCTGTGGTTTTACTTGGCAAATGCAGCTGGCTTGTTGTTTTTAGTTCACCCAGAAGTGACACAGCAAATTATACTGGTAATCATAGCCTTAATGATACAGAAAAAGTGAAGAAATTCAGAATGTAAGGGGGAAGAAGAATAATTTTTATAAAAGGTTACTGTTTACTCAAAAATGTGATGTCTCTGTGCTTTGTATTGTAAAGGTGAAAAGGCAAAGGGCCAAGTCAGCTTGGGGCTCATGTTGGTATAATTCCATGGCAGAATAACAATATTTTCCCATTATATGAAGAGATCGTAACCAAGTTGCATCCTTACTATATTAGACACATAGAACCATATAATGTTGGAAACCCTGTGCTTTAGAAAACTAGATTTAGCAGATGAGTGAAATAAATAAGCCAGGAAAGGAGAGGATGGAAATCTGGGTGTTGGTGGTAATTGCATCATTAGCAGTAATCCCAATTGCCTAGCCATGAGGACAGAGTTCATGTGTCAGGCAGATGAGATGCATAAAGCTGTTTCGTAACAAGCGAGACAGGACCTTTAACACTCCTAGAAACAAACCAGCCAAGGATGGAGCATAGCCTGGGAAAACTGCACCATATGCTCGTGGGTTGTACTGAACCTCACTGCAGAAAACCTGAAAACTGGCCGGGGCTCTGTGTCTCAGCAAAGGCGGAGTAGGTGTTTGGAGAGCGGGCTGATGGAGGTAACAAAATCACTGCGATGTCTGCCAGGCGCCATCCGAACACGGCTCAGGGCCAAGCCTGAACAAGCTTACTGGCCCCATATCCCCACACTTAAATATGGCTCCTGCTGCTTAAGGACCCAGCTTGTCTGTGCAGCCTGCCAGCATCTCCTCTCTGCCACAGTGGGCAGAGGCTGGCGGACAGAGGCTTCCCACCATGCTGGAGGGGAGCCAGCCCTGTCTGCTGTCACCTTGGCGAGTGGTGTACCCTGGGCTGGGAAGGCAGGGAGGCCACATGCTCCCAGGGCTGGTGGAGATGGAGGGTGAAGGCAGGCACCAACTACGAGGGTGAGGGTTCCTCTGCTGGCATGGCCAAATGAAGTTTAGCCTATGCCTCCTAGTAGCTGAAATGTGACCCAGATCTTCTGAAACAATTTAGCTTTGAAAAGCTGCACATCCTGCCCACAGTCCTTCAGCTTCAGAGACCAGAAGGTCTCGTTGATTCAGGATGCTTTAGTAGCATGTATGGCCTTGGACTTGCTTAGTTTTCCTGTTTGCAACAGAGATGCTGTGTGTGGCTCGTAATATAGAGAGAAAAATACCCAAATGTGAGCATGGTTTCCACATTGTATATCTCGGTGAAATTCCTCTTCTCATAAGCTCAGGAGCTAGCTCCTGCTTATGGCGTTATCACTGGGGAAAGGACAGGCAGCAGGAATTAGCAGAAACCAAATTCCCATTATTTGGATATAAGAAGCTCTCTCTTGACATAGCTTGCCAACATCTTTGCATGGGGATTTGGTTCATACATTAAAAAAACCACCCTTGTTGTTCATACCCACCTATATACCATTCATTTGAAGTGTCCTTTTTAAACTGGTAGATTTCAGTGCACACAGAGGCTGATGACTTGGATCTATCAGGGGGTACAGGAGCACGGGACACTGGTCTGAAGGGCATTTTTGCTTACAGACCTGAAGGGGCTGTTCTGGTTGTT
>VYZM01003676.1:179789-204148 GCA_013398915.1 Dromas ardeola
GGGGTTGTTGTGGCCCAAGTGCAGGACCTGGCACTTGGCCTTGTTGAAGCCCATACCGTTAGCATTAGCCCATCGATCCAATCTATCCATGTCTCTTTCTGTAGAGCCTCCCTATCCTCTTGCAGTTCAACGCTCCCGCTTAACTTGGTGTCATCTGCGAGCTTACTGATGATGCTCTCTATGTCCTTATCGAGATCATCAATAAAGATGTTAAACAGAACTGGTCCCGACACTGAGCCCTGAGGAACACCACTTGTGACCGGCCCCCAGCTGGATTTAACTCCAGCGACCACCACTCTTTGGGACCGTCCATCCAGCCAGTGCTTGATCCAGCGGATCGTATGCTCATCCAGGCCATGAGCAGCCAGTTTTTCCATGAGAATTCTATGGGGAACAGTGTCAAATGCTTTTTGAAAGTCTAGGTAGACGATATCCACAGCCTTTCCCTTGTCCGGTGAATCGGGTCATCTCGTCATAGAAGGAGATCAGGTTCGTCAGGCAGGACCTGCCTTTCATAAACCCATGCTGACTAGGCCTGATTCCCTCGTTGTCCATTATACAGCTTGTAATGACACTCAAGATGATCTGCTCCATGACCTTCCCTGGTACCAAGGTCGGACTGACAGGTCTATAGTTTCCCGGATCCTCCTTTCTGCCTGATCGGAGATGTGTGTACCTTTGGCCCATTAGTCTTCTGACAGAATATTCCCATTGACTATGTGATCTAATTACCTCTGCGTTTTGTTTTCCTTCCTGCTGTACAGCATTGCCACTATAACCTTGATCATCAGCATATGTGGAATTTGATGTTTTGTGAGATGTGTAGCCGTAAGCAGCCTCAGTGCAAAGGTCTGTATTGCTAAATGCCTTTCTGCTCAGGAATCACTCGTATAGATGAATGATGCCATTTTTGATACAGATCACATCCTGAAAACTCTGTGGAATCAGACAGGCTGTTAGAGTTTCTAAGCAGCAGGAAAAAATTATTACTGAATAAGGAAAACATTCCAGGTGGGATTACTGAATTTCCAAATGGTCAAAAACTGCATGGGGGAAGGTGCATGTAGAAAACAGTCAGGAAAAGGAAGGAATCTCTTTCTTTGGCTGGAAGTAAGTGATGTGTTTGCAGTTTAGCATGCTAAAATGGAAGGGAAAATGGGAAATTAAGATGATGGATGTGTGCGGATCTCAGGATGAATTCATATCCCATGGAATTATACATGAATTAAGCAGGGTGGCAACGATGCTTGTATAACTGAGAAGGAATGCACAATATGCTCTTTTTTATTAATGTCTTTCTCATGTATATATGCTGTTCTACCTCATTTTCTTTCTAATTTAGGCTCTCTTCTGATTTCTGTCCCTTGAGTGGCTGTCTAGTGGTGGATTTATGCTGTTTGTTCAGCAACATTCTTACTTTTCTGAATTCTGTCCCACATGCGTTTAGCATAATCTCCATTTGCACTTCCACTTGCTGCCTGCTTGTTTAGCTTTTTCTCCCAGGCCATTAGTTGAGTTCTATCTTCTTGTGGGAAAAAATTTTCTTTCTGTGTTAGAAGTAATTAAGTCTCCGACGCTAAAATCATCTTCTCCAGGATACTGCAGATTTACTCTACTATCGTTCCCTTGAAATCCATATGTGATGTTATGCACTTGGTGATAGAAAAACCTTGGCTTCTCATGCTCCTTTTCCAGACAATGGAAGTTTCTGTGGCTGAACTGGTTGGCAGCAGGTGTGTCCCAAAGCAGTACCTGCACCACACTATTAGCAGCTATTTGCTCTGGCTTCCAGAAGCTTACCCTATGGTGTTGTCTTTTTTATTTGTGCTACTGTTCTTGGGTAGCAGCTGCTCGCTTCACTATCTGTGTTTAGCTGCCTGTGTGTGCGCATAAAACCCATGTGAGGATCACTCTACTGTGGTTGTAATAGCAGAAAATAGATGTATTTTCATGTCTCAAAAGATCTTCAGATCTTTTCAAAGAGAAGTGAACTGTGATTGTGCAGGGTGAAAAGGTTCTTGTGCTTTTTAACTTCTATATGATGACACAAGGGACAACTGCATTTCTTTCTTCTTTTTGTGTTCCTTTTATTGATGCTGGGAATTCAAGGCTTGTCTGGCTCAGGGGAATCCACGGGATTTATCGTTTCTCTCTCTCTCTCTTGTACTTACTTGACTTCATACCAATGATTGGTTTAAAAGTATTTTTATTAGCTTTTTAAAATTAATTGAATTGTGGTGCTATCTCTCTGCCTCAGCTGCCAATGTATGCTGTAACCACCTCTTGGAACCTGGAAGAATATTATAGAACAAGCTAGGAAGAGCAGGTCAGCCAGAATCTGAAAATTTTTAAACTTCACATTTTTTCTTGCTTTTAAAATTTGACGTGTGAATAGCAAACCTAGATTAAAAATGATGTAAAATGAATATTTCCCTTGTTGCAGGCAAGGTAACAAGTCAGGTCCAAGGTCAAGCCAGGAGATCCAAACAACAATTCAGGAACATCAGGGAATGGGAGTGGGAACAGGCACAACTATGACACAGCTCAGGCCACACCCTGTGCCAGAACTGAAAGGAAGATCCCAGGGCTATGGACAAGAGGGTACATGGATTGGGGTCCAAGGGGAGGCTGCCCAGGGCAGATAAGGCGTGTTGGTGCTCTCAGGTCCCCTGACAAACTTAACTGTCCTAAAGCATTTTCTGGGACAATCTTATTGCCAAAGTCACTGTGACAAGTTACAAGTGCCCAGTAGAGCTGAAAGGTGGATGATGCTGCCTATGTTGAGAATGAGCATGAGGAGATCCTGATTAGTGAACATTGGCTTTCAAATGGAGCAATTATGAGGAAAAATGGAGACCAGATAGTATCATTGCAACAGCAAGCTGGATGAAGCCCACAGAGACCTATCATTCTAGTTCATGCCCTCTCTTACCAAGACTTCTTGTACAGTAGAGGAGCCTGGGAAGGGGACAGGTATATTTCTTAGAACAGCTAAAACAGATGATAATTATAACTGAACTACTCTGAAAATTATCAGTGGACTTAACATCACACTTTCTACAAAAGCCTGGCTTTCCAAAATCTTTTTGTGCTTTTGATCTGCGAAAGGAATTGCAGGTGATACTCAGATTGTATTCATATCAAAACACATGATTTCAGACAGAAACCAAGTACTTAAAATAATAAATAATTTAAACTGCTGATATTATCATTTCCATAAAAGATATGGATGCAAAAGGAGATGACAGTGAAGAACCAAGGTCAAAAATCAGATTCTTAATACTACCTGACTAATAGTAAAAATATTTGGTTTCCCAAGTCATTTGTCTTTCAAGTAGAAGACTCTTGTGGTAGGGGTATTTTTTATACAATGCATTTGGCTTTCTGCCAACAGATGAGCACTCCAGATTGATACTAATGAAAGAAATATTAATGCACCGTAGCATGTCAATTATCTTCAAAAGGTCTCCAGCAACCATTTATCACTTAAATTTTACATCTTATAGATGGGGACCAAATTGTGTTACATGTTAGAATAGTTCTGCCAAATTTGATCCATCATTAACTTTCATTTGTTGATAATTTGAACATGATTTTTTATTTAAGTTATGCATCTTTGTCAACTTGATGGAAACGTCCTGAATTGTCATGTTGTCATAGATCAGTGATGCAGTTTCATAGTTGAGACTTGACTGTATTCTGAAATGCCTTTAAGGATATATCCCCCAGGAAAAAGTCCTGAGGCTGGGGACTTTATTTGTTGCATCTGGGAGGGGAAGGAAGGAAAAAAAGACTTAAATTGGGTTCTCAATTGCTGAATCATGCACAGAAACTTAGTTTTGTTTTTATTTTTTTTCTGTAACTTCATTGTTATGATGGCTTTCATTGCTAGGGTTACCAGGCTTCCAAGCAGAACACAATAATTATAAAAGGGAAAAGTAACACCAGAGAAAATTCGCTTTGTCTGCTAGGTGGGTTTGAGTGGATTGGGTGACATATCTCAGGTGCAAGAAGGCAAACAAATCCATTGTAGAGGATATGACGCAGTCACAGGTCTCAGCACTAAGCAAGGTAATATTAATTGCCTCAGACTTCAGATAAAGGCAACACATTGAGGGGTTTGACCACGGAGGGTCAACACAGAAGGCTCTCCCATCATAATATTGAAAGAAATCCTTTGGCTAAAGGAGTTAGACTTGATCAGCATGGGATGGCTGCTCCTGCTGACTAGTAAGGGGCAACACATTTTGACTGTGGAAATATCGATCTTTCTGTGTAATACTGGACCATTGCAAAGCTCCTCAACTTCTTTTCCCTGTACAAGCTGTACTTTTTCTCCTTGCCTTTTTAGAAAGCAAACACACAGCAGCTTAGACTTGTGTTATTTTTTAAAGCTCTAAAATAAAATTCTTTGTGGCACGCAGAAGTGGCCAGAGGAAGCTCAGAGAAGACTCATACACGGCAGGTTTTAATCTGTAATATGCTCAGATAACATTTTTGGGAGTGTGGTATGAGGCCTGTGTTGAATAAAAACAATGGGAATCAAATAAAATGTACTTAAGCAGCCAGTAGTTAATTTAACAAGCTCAGGTGGCACCTTCAGATGATGCAAATTAAAGCCAGAGCAAAAGAGACAACAGAGGGTTAAACACTGTAGCTTATTAAGTGCCTTGAAAATGGAAGCAAAGCCTTGGCATTGGGAAAAAACGTGGCATGTTTTGTTTTTTTTTTTCTTTTTGGAAAAGCTATGTCTGATCAGTATTCTCACCTATGTTTAAATGGACAGTGCAAAGGAATTCTTCGTCGAGAGCTGAGGATTGCTGTGTATTTTGTGTTTGTGCCTGTGTTTGATTTAATTTACCCTTCTGAGGATCTGTAGCAGTATAAAGGCCTTCGGTAGCCTTTCTCATAGTGATTAGATCCTTGCATTATAAGTCAAGAGATCATGGTTGTAGTCATTTCTCCATTACCGAGGGTACTGGGGGCTTTGGATAATGTACCTCATCTGGGATATGCTTGGAGTGCAATTTAAAGACCCTTGAATCACTGCACTGAGCTCCCCAGGTTTCTGGAAAGGCTAATTAGCTCAGGTTGTGAACATAAAATACCTCTGTTCTGCTTCCAGACAAAACCTGGGCAAGAAGCAGCAAAAATGAGTTGTTGCAGCACCTCAGCAAATAAACCCTGGCATGCTCTGCAGGGAGCTACGTCCATAACCATGTACAGTTAATTGGCAACTTGAATAATTTGACTGTGTTGGCATAATTGACAGAGTTGTCAGCATTTTGCACCTTTGTCATGTTGTCCCAGCCTTATAGTGGCCGGTATGAATTGTTCTGATGCCACTGCAGCAGCTCTTGGGTGTGTGGTTATTTCTTGCCACGCTGTGTGAAGTCCTGGTGTCTGTTAAAGGCTGTTGTGCTGGGAACAGAGTGGAGACAGTGGTATTTCTCAAGTATCATGCTAAACGAAGTCCTGACTGTGTGGTTTTATGGTGGTATCTCTTTAGTGAACCATGGTACTTCGTGGGGGAGTTCTTTGCTGCTTCCCTTAGCTTTTAAAACACAGGGGCAGTGATATTATGGCTGACTGTGTTTCGAGAGAGCGCTGCTGAGATGCAGGCTCAGTTATGGTGCTGTCACAAATGCATAAATGTGAAGTCGCCTACACTACCTGGTGTTAACATCCCTGGACACTTAGTGCATCTGTTCCTAATTTTATGTTGCTTTAAAAGCACCATGATTCATTCGTGGTACAAGAAAACCACCCCAAGTAATATCTCAGTTTGCATGTTTTGCAGCAAGTTGAGTAGTGCTCTGACAATGGATGTATGAACATCTCTTTTTAGCTAATCTTTATCTATAAAGATTTCTGACACATGTATCTTTCTTAGTAAATAGTAAGAAAAGCTTTCAAATTTTCTTAACAGTTTGTTATTTTCTGGGTTGTGTCTAAATGATTCTAGAGCCTATCTTACAGTTTTTGTTTGTCTTTTATACGTATTTTGTATATCTTTTTTTTATCTCTTGATATTTACAGTTTATTACTTCTTAATGTTAGTATCTCATCTACTTAATAGCATTTAGAGTTGTGCTTCATGTTTAGGTTTGTTGGAAAAACAAATGTGTGGGTCATCAAAAAAACAACAAACCAACTCTGGTAAAAATATTTTCTCCCCCCTCTTTGCAAGAATTTAAAAAAATATAAACAAGGGACAGTGTGTGCGTATTGCAGGACTCTGTAATAGCCCAAGGCACTGTTTTGGTATCGTATTGAGAATGGAGATGCTCCTTTAGTTCATGTATGTCTCTGGAAGAGGGAGGACTTGAGTCTGGCAGTCACTGTTTAAGGAAGAACTTTAGGGTTTTTTTTCTGATGATGATGCATGTACTTCATTTAAAGTAACTAGGGAAAAAATTGGTGAAGTTTATTTACTTACTGGCAAAAAACTATATGATCCTAACATGAAAAACTCCATAGTAGCAGTAAGACTGTCTTTATATTAACAAGCCACTTAGCTCATCCCTGGATTAAGTGATGTGACTCAGTCACTTTCATTCTTGCTGTACCATGGAAACCAGCTGGATACAGAAAATTGTGTTTTTGGAGAACAAGGTATAGTTAGTCACTTTAGCGGTGAGGCGTAGGGGAATTGTTGTAGAATTTATTTTACTCAAAATGTTCTGTAAAAAGGAATAATTTACACTTCAGTTGTTACAGACTTTCTGCTTATTTGTAACCTAAAATAAATTTTGCAATGAAAGCGGTCCTTGGGGAAAACGAGTTATGACAAACATCATTACACCAAACTGTTGCTTCCTGTACTCTGTGGAGGTTATCCTCTCTCCCCTTACACTCGTGGTTCACCTGAGTTTGTTTTGACTCAGTGTGTTGCTATTTCTGACTTTGGAGGTTTTATGAAAAAATAAATTTAAATGCCAGTGATCTTTGTTATCAGCTTATAACACTGTTAAAGTCAACCCAGTAACGGGGTCCCAGACTGACAGTGTGTCTCGGGCTTTTCCACTGAATGGCACATAACCTGAGTGGCATCTGAAATCCACGGCTGGATTTTGTAACGCCGTGTGGTCCAGGCTACTCTGGTCAGAGTTACGCCTCTACAGCTCTGCTGAATCGAGGATGGCCAGGAAGCAAATTCAGCCACCCTTCTGGCTCCACAGCACAGCAGGTTACTGGGAGGCTGTTGCTCTGTCCCTATGTCCACCTTAGGTAAGAGACATTTGACTGCTGGAGCTGTGTAGCAGTGAAGGGTCTCTGACCACCTTTGGGTGTCTGAGATCGGGGTGGCCTCGGCACACAGTCCTGGGAGAAGGTTTTCCTGTGGGCTCTGGGCACAGCCCTGTGTTCTCGCTTCCCCTTAGTCCCTGGGCTGTGCGATCCCACAGGACAGGAGTGCGTTGGCCAGCACGCTGTTGCTCTGGCCTCTCCGGGAACCTGTTGATGCAGGAACCGGGAACCAGGTTGATGTGAACCAGAAATAAGAGTCCAGCTCTGAGATCGTTAATCTCAGACCAGGCGCTCCTTCATCATCCAGCAGCCCGAGTGTGATCTGGAGCAGCGCTGTCAAATTAGCCAGGCAGCGCAGCGTGAAATCCGTCCTGGCTCCGTGCCTGATGCTGGAAGACAGATGTTACCTGATCCATAGGGGTGATTGGAACGGTGCAGGAGGATAATACCTGAGCCAACATAAAGCTTGACAATAGAAAATTAACTTTTCAGCGTTTGTTCATCAGATTTGAACTGTCGGGTTGAGTTAATACTGATGCAGTGCTTGGGTGTTTCTTTAGAAGCCCTCAGGGTAGCTCTGCTGTAGTGTCAAACTACAACCTAACTCTGATTTAGCAGCTGTTTATGTAAAGCAGGTGGTGAAACTTTGAAAGAAAATGAGTGGTTAAATGTCCTCGACTGCTTCTGGAACCTTACCATGAGAGAGGTTTGCACGCAGTGAGCAATGCAGCTCTTCCTAAGCAGCAACTGGACTCAGCTCATCTTAATTTTAGACTTAAAGTAGGCAGCCTGAGCCTGGCTACCAATGTGCCGTCTGTATACAATGCCATTAAATGAAACCAACTATAGATGAAGCTCAACTAGGCACATTCCTGAATACTTTATTTTTCTTTCTAAGCTTTATTTTTTTTTTAGGAAACTTTACTATTATTTTGAGCTTGTTTGTATTTCTTTCTTTTTTCTTTTCCACAGGGGGAGAAGGGGATTACAGTAAAACGAGTTTTTCCTTCACATTGTCAGCAACACCATTTGCCATTTTAAGGGCAATGTTTTTAGTCCAGCAATGTGTTAGATATGTTCGTAAAAGAAAGGAATGCTTGGAAATACGGCTTTCCTCCAAAAGAAAAAAAAGCAGAAGTGCATATTATCTGGACTTTTGTGAGGAAAATCTGGTTGTAAATTGGTGCAAATTATGTGCACAATTTTAAGAGCTGTTTAATAGTTTTCAGCTAGTTAATACTGTCACTTCCAAATCCTGATCAGCTGCAATGAAGCATCATTTCAACAGATGACAATTTTACAGTCTGGAGAAGAAGTTGCTAGAAAGTCATCTCTGTGCAATAGACATCCATAGCAGGATCTCACTAGTGCATGCAATTTTTGTAAATTTTAAGGCCTGTTCTTTACAAAGTAGTTCATTTTTCTAGGCTGAAACTACAGTGAATATCAGAACATTGTCTTAAGGATATAAATTGGTCTTATGAATGAGATGAGGAAGGACTCCCTTTTCATGGTGCAGTGTACTATTGCAAGGTTATAACCATTAAGGGAGTATGCTTTAACATACCTGGCATTATCCTCTTGGAGACAGGCTATTGTTAGCTTTTTTTCTAGTACAACTTACAGTACTTTGCAATTACCAGATGTTACAGCAGTAGAATGTATCATATTATTTGAGATTTGTTTAAAATGGAATCTATGGGTATGCTGAACGGCTTGTGGACAGATAACTTTTAAAAAGTTTTGTTTTCAAGCCGCCAATGCTTTCTGCTTAGAATGAAATGATCTGGTTCAGAAAAGGAGATGCAGCTCTAACAAGGTATAGGGTTTTTGATATATTCACGTAGAATCTAATGGGACTTATTCCGATGCATCACAATGGACTGTATAAGTGATCACATTCATGTGACACTGACTGAGTCTGTACAGAAGGAAAGAAAAAAGAATCTGACCAGCCAATTTTGGTTTTGTGGGAAGAATTTTATCCTAGCTGTAACTGCCAGTCTTATTCTTTCACACCGAGACATTCTTAAAAGCAGAAATTCATCTGTGTAATGAACATACAGTCATCCTTGTGGGGGCGAGAATTAGATGCTGAAATGAAGTGTCTGTTTTAAAGAAGTGTCGGTTTTGTTTTGTTTGTTTTTTGTTTTTTTTTTTTTTGAAAAAAAAAAGAGCCCATGTTACCTCTAATATTTACAGAAGCATGACAGAAACAACCCCACAGCTTATCCAATTACACTTTAGTGCTATAAATAGATTTGAAATATTGGGTGCTTCCAGGTGCTACATGCATGTAGGAGATCATTTACAAAATTCTTGTGTGTGTCATAAAAGAAATCTTAGTTGAGCATCAGTTAAATGGCACTCTTCTTTATTACATTAAAATTCAGTCACATTTGAAGAATTGACTCCTGCAGTAGGAAGATCAGAATTAAAAAATAGACTAATTAACAAAAAAACCAAACAACAAACCACCCTTGTTGCAATGCATTTTTTCCTTTAATTCTAAATTGCAGCTGATTAATGACGTTGGCTAGCCCATGGTATGAATGGAATAAAAGTTGGTTTGGAACAAATTGCTGCTGTCTAGGTCAGCAGCACAGTTGTCCTTTAGAAAATGAGCTTTAGGAGTTGAGCCCTAATTCGATGAATACTTGGTATGTGCCTGGGTGCTTTGCTGAATCATGGTTTCTGTGCTGGAAGTACGGGGCTAGATCCTCTTAATTTGAGTCCCCTTTGGGCTATCGCAGTTTTGGCTGGATGGGATTCTGCTTCTGGGAATCCTGCACACTTAGACTGAGCTTTTTTGTTGAGGGAACGTCTTGTGCAGTAGGGAACTATGTGAACTTGCCTGTCCCTGCTGTGGCACAACTAATATATTAAATTCCTTTTGTTAAATAGAAGCCTGTGCTTCCTAAAGGTCGTGATTTCAGTACCCTTTGAGCACCCTGCACAGGGTGGTAGGGAAGGGTCATTTTAAGTTTATGATGAGCATTTGAGAAAGTCACCATTCAGGCTTGGAAAATGTTGCTCACACAGCTGAACAAGTCCATGCTTGTTGCAGTGAGCTGTGTCCACTTGCTGCAGCTGCGTTGCTTTTCTTTTTTTTTTTTTTTTTTTTTTTTAACTTTTGGTTCNAGCTGTGGGTCCTTTTCCTCTGAAAGGTTCTGAGGTCTTCTCTGTGTGTTTGTCTGCAGTTTAACAATAAAAATACTTTGTCATTGGCTTTTTTTTTTTTTTTTTTTCTTAAGCTGGGGGTCCTTTTCCTCTGAAAGGTTCTGAGGTCTTCTCTGTGTGTTTGTCTGCAGTTTAACAATAAAAATACTTTGTCATTGGCTTTTTTTTTTTTTTTGATTAGCAGTGTTAATTAAGACAGTGATTCATAACATTTTTTGGCCATTAGCCTCCATTGTGGTTTTCACAATATACCATTATTTTCTTTTGTTCTTCATAGTGGGCTACTGGCCCAGACTCCTTCCACTTCTGCTGCAGCAGCAGCATGGATTTCACAAAAATCTCTCTGGGTTCAGGAAGAAAAGTGACTCATCTCCCCTTCCTCATCCACTCATGTACATCTTAATAAAAAGAAGTTTGTTTAATCATCTTTTATGAATGTAGGGTATAGATTCAGCTGTGTCTTTGCAGTCTGTTAAATTTTTCATTTAAACTAATGTGTTCCAAAGAGTTAATGTTATCTTAGTCAAGTGAGGGCTTCGGGCAGATCCTGCTCACCCATCCTGCACTAGCAGCCCTGCTGCCTGGTCTGGCTGCTCCACCTCATTGCGGTAGGAGATGTGAAAGACATGCTTTGCAGCTATAGCCCTGGTCGCTCTGGGAAACCAGGCACCCTAGCTAAAAATAGTCTCCTCTAAGTTAGCAGCTTTGCTTGTGAATACACAGGCATGAGAAGCTGATTTGGGTAATAAGAGATTCTCCTGGTAGACTGGGAACCAGGGCTCTCTGGGAAGAAACGGACAGGAGAAAGACAGAGATGACAAGATGCTGTGGTTTTAATCCTAGCATTGCCGGTCTATGGGATGCTTGATGTTGCATCCTTTAATTTTGCTAACCACTGTGTATTTCCATAAGTCAAGGTCAGAATTTCATCCCACTAAATGCTTTACACGTGTATGAGAGAAAGTGTTTATCTCGAAGACCATAAAGTTTTAGCAAGCCAAGGACTATGTGAGGAAAACAAAGAATTGCTGTATCTTTACTCAGCTCATGGGGAGTTAAGGTGAAGGAGACTTTCTTAAGAGGTTGAAAACATACCATCAGAAGAACTCAATCTGAATTTTTTGTGTTCAGGATGTGAGCCTCCAGACCAGTTCCCCTCTTCTCCTTATTCCCTGTAACTTGACTTCTTCCCCTTCCCTCTGCAAAGCTTTCTGTAACGCCCCCCCCCTTTTCACTTGTGCAGCTGAATTGAACTCATCCTGCTGCTGGGGGGAATTCCTCCTCTGTGGGGTGAAGCTGCACTCGTCAGTGTCTTATTGGCAGGTGGAACCGGCTCATTTTGTCAGCTATGGAAGATTTTCAGCTAGATGATCTGTGGTACAAGGAAGGAAAATAAAGATGGGGGTTGGGAAATGCAATAGATAACGGCTTAAGTGGTCAGAATTTAAATCTTAAATTGCCAATTGCATGGCTGGCTAGAAAAAGGAAATGTGGGAAGAAAAAGGAGGCAGTAAACATGATGATTAAGTGGATCTTACTCAGAGTAAATTATAGCATTCCTGAATGAAAGTCTTCTCTTTAACAGAGAAATCATTAAATGTTAAACTCATGCTATTATTTGTGTTTCATTGGACAGACTTGCATGTGCAGAAATACCCATTTTAATTAGTGTTGAAAAGAAGTCTCGTGTACAGAGCACTGCCTGGTAGGTATTTTTATACTCTCTCTCAGTGAACTCATTTTATATGATGATGATTTCCTCTAATTTTTAATTAACATGTCTAAGTTAGAGTTGG
This sequence comes from Dromas ardeola, assembly GCA_013398915.1. NCBI lineage: Eukaryota > Metazoa > Chordata > Aves > Charadriiformes > Dromadidae > Dromas > Dromas ardeola. The sequence continues at coordinate 192,014 of VYZM01003676.1, forward strand.
GGAAAATGATCAGTGTTTCATTAACTGCCTCACACTTGGAGATCTATGCAAACCTAATTGATATGGTTGCTACAGGGTACTTTGTCAAAAAGAGCCGTCCTGCCACTACTTTCCTCCCCTTGCTTTTCAGTGATAGGAATTTGAGTGAAAGGCACGCTGCAACAGTATATAGTTTTACCTCTAAAATGACAGCATATGATGTGGCGTTATATTTCAATGCAATGTTTCAGCCAGAATATTTCAAAACATTTTATAGACTGTGTATCGGAAGATCATTTGCTTATCACTGGTATATAGTGCCCCCCCTTTGTAAAGAGTGTATATAGCAGTGCTTACAAAAAGAAGTGAGAATATTTCTTGCTCCTTCTCTGGGGAAAATTATTGGCTCAACTCTAAGCATCGCAATTAAAAATATACTTGCTAGTCTATAATAAATACCCCTAAATTCATAATGCTTAATATCTCAAATTGGTAAAGCCTGTTGCTGATACTTATTGATTTATTTAACTGTATATACAAATGAATTATAGTATCTCACTGGGAAAAGTGGTTGAGATGTGTGAAGGCAGGATGGTCTAGTGGTAAAGGTGCTGTGCTTGTGAGGCCTCTGCTCTGCCACCAGCCTGCTTAATGACTGGGAACAAATCTCTGGGTACAACTATAGATGTACTAAAGAAAGTAATTTTTGGGGAGGAAGAGACTGTTATACTCATTAGTAAGTGAGTATACTCATACTAAATGCTTTTCAAGGGGTTTAGGTTAAGCTGTAGTTGTTGTAGCTATATGGTTTTTCTTGCCATGCTGTGATAATGAGAAAGGAGAAGAAAACAGCAAAAGTAAAAATGAACTGAAAACTAGCAATGTACTCAGTACTCTGCCCGTGAATTATGCCATGAAACTGAGTTAGAGATTGTAAAGTCTGAGTAGAAATGCTATCTCCGAACTTGCTTTATCTCAGGAAAACCAAGACTTTTTACTGTCTGCTTATCATAGTGAGAAGAGCTAACTGCAATAGCAGTAGTGTTGATATGTTATAAATTATTCAAATATGTTTTTATGAAGCCATTATTAAAAGGAGAAAAAAACCTTCATTTTCTTTACAAAGTGGTGAAAGTGATTATGGTAATATAATATACTTGGTTTCTTTTAAAGTTTTGGACGTGGAAATTTGATCAAGAAATCTTTTGTCTTAAAATATGATATTCACATGAGATATTAAGGCACATGAGATCAATTTAAAAGCAATTCATGAGACAGAATTGCGGAATAATTGAGGTTGGAAGGGACATCTGGCGGTCATCTGGTCCAGCTTCCTGCTCAATGTCGGGCTTATATCAAAAGTGAGATGAAGTTGTTAAGGGCCTGGTCCAGGCACATTTTGAGATCTCCAAGGACAGAGATTCCTCAGCCTCGCTGGGCGACCTGTCCTAATACTTATCTATTCTCATAGTGAAAATATTTATCCTTTTATATCCCACTGGAATTTACCCTCCAGCTTGTGGTTTTTCTTCTCTTTTTTGAAGAGTCTGTCTCTTTCTTCTCTTTAGGTAGTGGAAGATGCTGCTTTAGTCTTCTTCACTGGGCAAATGGAGCTCCCTTACTTTTCCTTATCTGTGACGCGCTTCAGCTCTCTAACCGTGATCCTCTACTGGACTCACTCCAGTCTGTCAATCTTTGTTGCAGCAGGATCCCCAAAATGGGCACAGTATTCTAGATTTTGTATGTGGTTGTCGATAGGGAGTTGCTGAATGATAAATATCAACGGTGGGATCCCCACAACAACCTGGATGTAAGTTTATATGCCAAACTCGCCATGAGAAGCTGAATGCGACCTGGTAGGATGAGTAACGTAAATCTCTGCCTTTTCACCGTGTATTCCAGTTCTGAGAAAAAACGGGTAGGGGAGAAAACCATTTTGAAAGAAGAGAGGAGGGTAGAGAGTGCTCGGTTATAATGGTGATATTAAGTATAAATTCTAAAGCTTCATTTTCCTGGAGAGGTGACGAAGAAGCGAGTTATGGCGAGATGAGTGAGGCTATGTCTTTTGGTTGGAGCGAGCACATTGTAAGCCCTCAAGTGAACTGAAACATTGGAGCCGCTTTAGTGCTAAGCATGATGTAGTGCAATGAGCAGTTATTAACTGTTTCCAGTTCTGCAATTAGGAATGTAACCCATTGCATTATGAGAATAAAATTTATTTTTTCTGGTAGGCTTTTTCATGTTGGGTAGATATGACAGTTAGAACACATGGTGTTTCCTTAAAAGCTGTGAATTCAAATGATGGCTTAGTGTTGAAAAAGGGATCTTGGGCGTTAAGAGTCGAAGGCAGGTCTGTCATTTACAGAAGTCAGAGCGTGTTGCCACCAGCTAGAATAGTACATTTGGGGCAAGTTCCTGGGGGGGGAAAAGTAATCTCTCTTGGGGAAGCACTGGGGATTTAATTCACAATTTTGTGAAAACTCATTGTCTTAGTTTCTAGATTTTAGCTGTGAATCCAGTGCTAGTCAGTATTTCTGTATTTTCAATACTGATATGGATTTTGCTGTTAAGTTTGTAGATGGCACAAAAATTGCTCAAACAGTGAAGGTTGTCACAAGGATAATCTGAAATGGCTGATTAGATGATGAAGTTCCAGCAAAATTCATTTTGGTAAAGCCAGATGAAGAGCTGTACATCAGGAAGTAACAAAAATGAATATGAGACTCTCAGGGTGGAAGGCGGAAGGCTGCTTTGGGAAGTAGTAACACAGAAGTCAATGTAAGGTTATTGAGGGGTAACTTGCTCAACATGTACTTAAACTGGATTGGTGTGGCAAAGAGGGCTCATGAGGTTTGTTCTTGATGCTGGAATTCCTATCTGTATTTGTGTACGGAACTTGGAAGATTGTTCTCTCTCTGTTTTCCCCTTTTTTTTTTCCCCCTCCTCTCCCCTCTCTGTCTCCAGCTGCAGAGTTTTTCTTGACAAGCTTGCTCTTTTCTTCTACAGAAAATCAGTTGGATTCTACTGGCAATTAGCCCAGGGAAGCAGAGACTAGTTAGAATAATTATTGCCGGAGGTGTAGGTGGAGGTCTACAAAGCCTAAGGCTAAACAAGAGGAGACAGATTAGAAACAGCTCTTTGGAGTCTGGGAGATGAATAATGTCTGGGCTTGGAAAGTTCTTGGATTCTTGGGGAGAACCTGGTGGTGTGGATGAAAAAATGCTGATTATTTTTGTATGTATCTGCATTCATTTAATCCTCCCTCTGCATGCCCTAATTTTATTAGGCATGTTTGCCAAGTGATCTTTCCCTTTTAGCGAAAGAAGAACAAAATGTTTAACATAGCCCTCCAACAGCAGCACTCTGCTGGCTTATCCCAGAATCACTATTCATGGAAACCTGTGATGGGGCTCCTGTAAGCTGTTTGTGGGCGGTCCATAAAGGGTATATCAAGTACAAGGTGGAAAATTTGCTTCTGGTAGCTGCTGCTGTTCAGATCTGGCGCCTTCACCTCAGAAGTGTCCTCAATTCTAGGGGACATACTCTGAAGATAAGAGATGAGGGGTGGGGAAAGGACCCACAAAAAATGGTCCAGGTACTGGAAAATAAGCTTTATGAGGTGAGTTGTAGGGAGGCCAGTCATTAATCTTATCAAAGAGAAAAGGTCAAGAGGTAATGTGATTGCTGTGTATAAGTACTTATATATGGAGAATATATTTGTCAGCAAGGGCCTTTTAATCTCTGGTACAAGGACATGACAAGATCCCATAGCTAAAGATCGAAGGTAGACAAATTTAGTCTAGAAATAAGTCATCGTTACCTGCCTGTCCGCATAAATAAATACTGGGACTCTTTACTAGAGGAAGATGTAGAAGCTGTATTTTTTTAAAATGCATGTAGCTGTATTTAGAGCAACGTGCTTTAAGCATGTTTGAGTTAAATGTATTTGGGCCTGCAAGGGAAGGAAAAGAGGAAGATGGACAGGAAGGACCAGGTGATCCCTTCTAGCTTTGGGCTTTGCATCTGAGATGCCTTCAGTTTATTCCTTATGTTTAGGGGCCACTTGAGCGTTGTCATTTGAGTTTTCATAATCGCAGCAAATCTTAAGCAAGCAAGGTGATGATTATCTGACACCTTCAGAGCATCAGTCTGCTGGAGGTTTGGAGAGATCCCTTTTCCTCCTGGACACGTGCTTGGCTCTACTTGCAGTCCCACCTGCCCAAGTGCACCCCCCAACAGGCATTAAGTGCCTTCAGGGAGTTGAGAAGAGCCACAACCTGGGATGAGACAGTGCCTGAGATAATGGATGCAAAGAACCTAGATCTTTGGCTTACTGCCTCTTTATAAAGAGAATCTTTTTAGGAAATATGATTGTGTTTTGTGCTTTACGAGGGCCGTTTCCACTGCCCAGAATTGTTGCTGCCTCATAGCTTTATTAAGAGACCATTTTCTCCTTACTCCTGTGTTACAGGCAAACATTCTTGACTGTGGCAACTTTGTCGCTGTCCTCCCTTCTCAATATAAGAGCAAAATATCAAATTAATCATTTAGAATAAATCAGAATATCATGCCTGTTTCTGATGCATAAACCTTCAGGAACAATCATAGGATCTTACACAAAATACAAATAATGTTAGAGTAAGTTAGACTACAAGTACATCTTAGGAACTAGAACCTACATTATAGTGAAGCTAAGAACTAGACTACAAAATGCCTTACAAGCTGTCTGAGATGCGTAAGTACAGAAATCATTCACTTTACAGTAAAAAGGAACCACTGCCAGGAAGCAAAATATTTTATTTTTGTAAAAACGTGTATTCTTGGTTTGTTTGTTTTTTTTTTTAGTTTTCTTCAATTTCTTTTTAGTTCAGGAACAAATTATCTTATTTACCCCCCTAGTAAACATTTACCTCGTAGCCTTTATCCACTTGGATTCATTATGAATTTAAGCAGAAAACATTTAACTTTTGTGATCGTTATCTGCCATTACCTGCTATGAAGACCATTATATTTTATTGTATTGAACATTACCGGAATGAAGGTTGAGGTAGCAATTCCTTTAAGAAATACCTATTTCCATGGATTTGCAGCTCTATTCTAAGCATTCTCGAGAGGAAACATTTAGCTGCGGGCAGTTACTTAATTTTTTATTTCTGTCCTTTTCCTTTGGTGTCGAAAATAAAATTTTAAACAGCATCATCTTCTGAACCTATAAAATAAACAGACTGTCTTGGAGGCTTACTGATTATTGCCCCCCTTTTGTTCATCCCCCTACCTCTCTTCTAGCTGAAGGCGGATGGACCCTTTTCTCTAGTCTGTCAGTGTGAAATAACCATGAGAGTCACTGCAAAGCTGAAAGGTAATTAATAATTAAAGACAGATCTGAAGGAATGTATCTATAATGCATTGATTTGTGGGGGAGGAGTATGTACGTTGCTTTTTCTTTTTTTTTTTTTTAAATAAAAGAAAGACTTAGCAAATAGTCTTCATTTTAGACACAAATCCATTTTACAAACTTCAGACTAAGCTTCTCATTAGTCATTAACACTGCTCCTGGGTATGAGTTTGGTATTCAGTTTGCAGATGTCTCAGGCCTTGTTCATATCAACCAGTCTTGCACAGCACAGTATTCTTTGCTCTGAGAAAATCGGAAAAAAAAAAAGCAAAGACAACCCTAGGTACCAGGATACTAAATGCAAAACAAAGACTTGCCTGAGCTGTGATCAGAGACCCTGCACGTTTCCCTAAGCTATTTCTCTTAAGGCATTGGTAAATACTGCTTGGGGACGGACAGTTCTCCAAATAGCTTAACCTGCTGAGGAAATGGACGCTGCTTGAGCTGGATGGGAAACAAAGAACTGAACTGATTTGTTCGAGCATCTTTTTCCCCTTCCTGGTTGATGTATTTCTCTAGTAGCACATTTACTGCCTTTTTATTTTATTCATGGGGAATTCACATTATTTCCAGGTACCTGGAATAGGTATCCTATTTTTTCACTGTAGTCCTCTATGTCCTTTACATCCATACTCTGGACCTCCTCTTTCTTTTGTTCAAAATTTTTTTGATCATCGTCCTGTTGTGCCTTATTTAATTAGCGTGACTGATTTAGAGCGGCATGTATTATGTCTCCTTCCCTGAGAAATGCACTTCAGGCTGCTTGTGTCGTGACTTGGGGAAGGGAGGGGGAAGCTACAAAAAGTATCACGTCGTGTAAATTGCTGTCTATTTGTTGTCACAGAGATTAAAGGATGCTTTCCCCTTCTCTGGACCAGGGAATATGGAGGGGACTTGATTTCTTTCCCTGCTGATAGGGAATCAATGACCTTGAAATTGCATAGGTTTCTGTGGGTAGCTCTCTGAGCTGGGTGGCTTGTGAATATAGGTAGGAAATCTCGGGACTGAGTTAATGTCTCCCAGCACTGAACTTTAACATTTATAATTTCTTTCTTCATATAGCAGTAATAGCAATATTGTATTAATTAACTAATACTGTAATGTCTCTGAAAGAAAGCCTGAGCCGTTTTGATATGTATTTTTCTGATACCGTGCACAAGATTTTTCACTGGGATGCCATTCGCATGTTTGACTGTTGAAAGTCAAATTTTAGCTGAAATAAACTTTTGTTTCCTTATTTTTGACACTGCTCTTCCTGAAGAAATATCACTGTTCTCCCATTGGGGAAAAAGAGAGTTCATTGAAGAATTGACAGAAAATGGAAGATTTTTTTTTTTTTTTCCCCCTAAACCTTGATCAGCTTTTGACATGCTTCTGTCTTCAGAAGGTGGCTGAGTAATCTTGAATGGATGTTTTATTCATTTTATTGTGTCTACAAAATAAATTTTTACAAGCTATTTCTTGGGCTGGATTGAAAGCATCTTTTCCCTTCTACTTGCTGCTGAAAAATACAGGCCTGCTGCCCTAAGAAGATAATGGGATTGGGAGAGGTTGCAATATTCTTTCTGGGCTGATAAAAAGATATTTTTTGTTCCAAAGTGGGGAAATTAAAGGAGTTGAATGTTGTTTTTAGATGTATTGTTGATATATTTTTCCTGTGGCCTTCAATCTTGTAAAATTCTTGCAAAACACAGTATTTTCTTAAAAACAAATATACATAGGTGATCATGGATTGACACACAATAGGTTTGAGGTCATTTCCAGTAATCTACCTCTGCTCACTTTCTCCTCTACATTGTGAATGAACTTTTACTTTAAGAAATGTCTATTTAGAGAGATCTTCAGAAGTGTAAGTTCCCACTATAGGATAACAATTACTAAATATAATATAATTAAGTATAATGTAATAAAGCTGTTCTCTTTGAGTAGTCTCAGGTCCCTTATAACTTGACATTTGAAGTCATAAATTTGTACAACTGTGCGCATTTTGTGGAAAATACAGCCTGACTCTCCTGCACACAGAAAGCATGAGACTTTTGCAAATACTGGTTTTATCAAAATTGGATGTTTCCCTTCATGAAAGAAATTTCAAGATATGATTTACTTTTAATATGTTTAGAATGGGCTTAATCCAGATTCCCATTGGTTTAAATAGACTTTGGATCAGACTCAAAATAAATGCATGGGTATGGAAGGGTGAGGAGGGAGCAAGAAAAACATCCGTTTGCTAACAATATCGAGCTGAAAAATTGCCACTGGGTTTGTGCTGTATCCTCTGCACTCTCGTTATTAGTGCCTTTCTGCCATGGCATCAGTTAAACCCCAAACTCAAGAAAAACAATTTGCAAGAATTAAAAGATTCAGATTTTTTTCTTTGTTTTGGGATAAGGCAATTTCCATAAGAAAAAGACTATTTACTTGTAAACAGAGAAGGCTATGCTGTAAGTTTCAGAAATAGATTATAAATAGAGACAGTCATTTACAATACAAATATAGATCAAACTCATTAGAAAAAAAAGATTGGAAAATAAATAGCTGCTCCAGAGAGATGCTCAATATAATGAAGGACAACAGTAAATGTTATGTACACTGTACAGAAGTTTTAACTGTTTAATAGTGTTAAGCTCTGTAATAACGTACTCCAGTATTAGACACATCATAGTCATACATGCAATTTTGAAGAAGTGAAATGTGTTTTTTTGGTAGTTACAAAAACTAGCCTGCTGAACCTTCTGAGATGGTATCTAGGTGCATAAATTTCTTCTGACTCTTTCCTCAGATTTCCATTTATTCCTTGGTGGAAAGGTAATAAGGGGACAAATGAATTTTTCCCATATTAAAAACGTTGTCTTTTTGTCACAGTTTATATTACATGGCAGATAGGACATCTGTGGGATAGAAATACGTAACTGTACTTCAGACCACCTGGCCCTGCCAAGTGATGGTGCATTGCTGTAAGTCTTGGGTACCAGCGTTAGGGTAAGTGGTCTTGAATGAATGCAAGACTTGGGTCTGGGAGCAGCATGTATTGGAAAAGAAGATCCTTAAGGTTAGTGGCACACAGAATTTATTTCAAATCTGTTGATCCTGCATCTTGGTTTTTCCTCTTCTTATAGTTTGTTGTTTTTGTTTTTTTTTTTTTTTTTTTTTTTTGTGTGTTTTTTTTTTTTTTTTTTTTTTTTTTGTTTTTTTCTTCTCCGCCTGGACTTGTCCTGTAACTCATTTAAGCGCAGATTCTTCCAGTCTTTCTGAGAGGGTCAAGCTGGAAGTGTAGGTCCTTTTGCATGATAAATCAATAGGGGGAAAAAAAAAGTACTTCCAAAGCACTATTCAGATCTAGATAGGCAAAACTGATTTGCAGAGGTATCTTTTTTTGGTCTTAGGGACTGGTACATCCTAAAGTTAGGTGGGATAAATCAGAGTGATACATCTCTGCCTCTATTTCCCAACTGTAAAATAGACAGTACTGCTACCTTATGTTAAGGGACTGTGAGAAGCCTGGAATTACTGCATTTCTACAGAAAAGAGCCATGAGAAGGTGTAAGTGTTAGAGAGCGCTGTTCAGAAGTGTTGTAGGGATGAATTAAAAATATTTTCCTTCCAAGTCTTGTGCTGCTTAACTGTTGTACCTATGCTTATATCTATGAAGACAGAAAAGAGTAGCTCTCGTAACATGAAGAAAGAAGTTCTTAACATATTTCAAAAACAATCTGGGCTCACAGGGGAGAGACCTAGCATGAAAAACATCAGTCTCTAAGGGGGAGAATTTCACATTAAGAGCTTGTTACTGAAACTGCTTTGCAGCCCTAGCTACAGCCTGCTAAATGCTGACATACAAAAACTGTCTCCAAAGAATCTGTCGAATGCCTAAGTCTTTGCTGGAGTAAAATAAAGAAATATAGATCTCATTTATCAGGGCCTACAATCTTTTCCTGCTTGTATCTACTTGATCTGAAGGTCATTTAAAATGTATTAGAGGTTTAAGATTGGAATGCAAGGCTAATTTGAAACCTGGCTCTACGATGACCGATTGTGTTAATATTCTTCATACTGGTTAAACTAAAGCATAGGGTCCGTGTGACAGGATGGCATTAGCTAGGGATCCAAAAGGATGTGGCATTGCCTGGTGAAATAGCGGTTTCTTTTCACAGATAATGCTGAATAATTCCACTTAGCTTTAATGGCCCCACGGCTCTTAAAATAATGAACACCTAGGGCAGAGGCGGGTTAAGGAAATACAAAAAGCTGGCGAAAGCTCAGCGCTCGCAGATTGGAAACCTCCTGGCTTGGCTTTGCACTGAATGTGGAGAACTCTCCAGCACTCCCCCGGCCCCTTCCAATGTTTTCTTTGACATATTTGGCCCCTGACCAATTTTCCCAACTGCTCCCAAGCCCTTTCTAATAGTCTCCTAACCCAGCTGGGTGTTCCCTCAGCTCCTTTACGCCCTTTCCATTGGCACGGATATGAAGTTCTGCTGCTTCAGGGATAATGCTGAAGATAAATGTGCTTTCATCCTTCTTCCTCTCAGAGGGGGTCATTCCTGGTATTTTACAGTAGCTGAATTCTGTTAATGTCATTTGAGGTGTCCCAAATTTATTCTGAATGTGGCCACAGGGAGCAGACGGGCTTGGCATTTGCATGGGAATGGTCCCATTTCACACCATACTGGGGGCAGTGTGTTGGTGGTACTTCTGCTGAAATTAATTATTTTAGCAAGATAGGTAGGAATGAAACAGTTAAAATGAGAGGCAGATGTAGAGAGACCAACTTCTCCCCAGTAAAAGGAAAGCGAGGGGGTGTCATTGGGCCCAGTCTGTCCCTGTGCGAAGCTGCAAAGCAAATAGTCCTTGCTGAGAGAGTCACCCTGCCCAGCCTACTGGGAGGGTGATCTGCTGGGGGACTGGAGGACTTTTTTTTCATCAGCACTTGAATTTACAGGCCCAGATCTGTTTTGTGTTATTCCTGTTTGACTAGGCAACCCCACGATTTTTTTTTTTCTCTCATTCTTTTTTTGTGTCACTTTCCAGGCCTGCTTTTATCTTTGGAATAAGGGGTGTTAAAGTACCCCTGAGCATCTTAATGCCTTTCAATGCACCACATCACAAAAAGTGTGAAACAAGTTTTGCACCTGCCTCTGGTCTTCTGACTAAAATATTAATCAGCATCACTCTGTCACTATAGTGTAACTGCCTTGACCTTTAGCATGTTTGTCCTGGCAGTGCACCTTTCAGGTAGCAGTGTGCTCTTGTCCCCTTCTGTAGATCATGTGGCCATGTTTATCTTTTTCATTTATAAAGAACAAATACAGGTACCTACAATATTCAGGAAATATAAAGTCCAGTCCTTATTCATGATAAGAAGGATATTAAACATTCTGACTCTTCGCCTGATCTTGATGCAGCATCAAAGTCCTTGCTCCCATATGCAGTCTTACAAAGCCTCTTTATGATAGGCAGTTAGGTCTTATTTAAGCACTGTAAGCAGTTCTCAGAGATAACGAAAAGTAATTTTGAGGTCAGGATAGGTTGATGCAACCTCTGATAAATATGCTGTTATCTGGTACAATAATATTTAATCCTGTGTTCTGGTGAAGACAGAGCAGCTGTGAGGGAGAGTAACCAGTATGAACGTATCTGCCAACAGCCCTGCGTCAAATGAACAGTTTTCCCAGCTTGTGGTATCCTCTACAGATGTTTCCATATGTCTTGCATCATAATGTCTTTTTTTGAAATAAAGAGCATAGTTATTTTTATATGGTAATTTAAATTAAAAAAAAAGAAAAAGCTCTGGCTTTGAAAAAGGATTTAGTGATGCAGACTGGAAGCTCACTTTCAATTTTTGTATTTTACTACTGGGCAGTAACACTGCATGACAGACCAGGAATATTTCACAAACAGCACTTAAAATTTGATCCTTCTTTTCTGGTAGTGAATATATAACGCTGATGACCAAGGTGAATTGCCTATCCATAGTACTGGGTTCCTGAAATATCCAGGAGAGTCAAGATGTTTTACATATGTTGTCTTTGGATGTCAGCTCTGCTTCATCCTGAATTTTTATGGGAATGGAAAATAATATTCAGACAATAGGCTTGGTTCTGCAGGAAGGATTGTTAATTCAATTTTGAATATGTTATTAGAGGAGATAAGTGAAGCTAGTCTGTATTTCAAAAAAATTTACAATTAGGAGTCAAGCCAGACTAGGAAAAAAATATTCTTGCTTCATGCTTTAGAAATTTATTCTCTTGGCATGTTTGCAGATGTGGTTTTAAGAGCTTATCAAATGCTATGTTAAATATTTATATCTAAAAAATACTCCGGGTGAGTAGAAAAAGGCAATGGCAGAGAACTGGAGATTTTTGTGTCAGAAGTGACATTGTTTTGGGCTCTTTGAAAAAGAACAGAAAGTTTAATTGAACAAGTAGTTAAAATGTTAGATGCTGTTTCCCAAGATTTAATCTAGAATTTTGGGCTCTGTAATTCTGTGGCCTTCAAATTGAGTTCCCGTTCGCTTGAGCAAGCTCTGCATCTGCAGGATGTCCAGAAGTATCAGAGCTGCATCTAAGGATTATAGGAATAAGTAGCAACATGAATATGTTAGAGGAGCAGCAATCCAGTTTGGTTAACCAATTTTACATATGCTTTGATTTTTGAAGACTAAACATTGGAAGTTACGAACACAGTAGTCTCTATTGTATAGACACAGTAGTGTCTGTTGCGAATGCTAGGAGACCTGCCCGGATGAACAAGGAGCTCCTGGA
>VYZM01003677.1:3082-65422 GCA_013398915.1 Dromas ardeola
ATTAATACGGATCATGTTTCTGTCGCATAGCTCTAAAAAATATTGTTTATATATTTGCTGTTAATCTACTATTCATTTTGCATGAAAAGTTATATAATTAAAAAAGCTATAAATAAAATAGCCTACAATCTGTTGTAGGATTATGGGGGAAGAAGTCTTCAAAGTTAAAAGCAGCCTGCTAGTTGTATTACTGGCCACATTAATGTGTTGAGTGGCTTTTGCCGTCTTTGCTATCTACATGAACATCAGGAGCAGTAACTATTGNGTAAGCACAACAAAACCAATTCAGCCTCTAGGATTGTGCGTGCTTATCTTCTGCTTGTATGCTCTGGTATACACAAAAGTATGTAAGAAAGATGAACTCATAGGTCAAGTTACTCAAGTTCACAGCCTCCGTCCGCCACCACTGCCCATCCCCCAAGGATGTATGTGTAGATACTACATGCACACTTCTTGACACAGCCTAGGAATTTGGCATCTGGTGTTCTGCCATCCAGTTGCCAGCAAATTGCTAATAATATCATTTGGTGTAAGACTTTTAAATATAAACTTTATTTATGGAAGTACAAAAAGACAACCTGTTGAAATTGAAAAAATGCATGAGCAAGGTAAATTATGTGAGTACACGGCTTATGCAGTACAAAAATGCTGCTGGATGCCTACATTTTTGGTATGTGGATATTTGAAAATTGGTTACTACACTTAGAAAAATAATTACTACATTCAGTTCTACCATTGCTCAATTTGACTATATTTTAACATTTTCTTTATGTAATATATTTTTCTAAAACGGCAAAAATGTCAACACTGAAGCTCTGAAAGCAGGGGTTACTATGAGTCTTTTACATTTTGAAGCTTTATAAAGATGTCAGAAAGTCAGTATAGACTTCATTAGATCTATTTTCTGTCAGTTTTTTTATTTTAATAGGTCTGTTTTATCAAGCCCAGATTTGGTTTCTACAGTAAATCATGTATCATAAAACATTTATAGCGGTTCAGTAAAACATTCTTATTTGTTTGGATTTGTGGGGGGGATCAATCATAGGACAGATATAACAACAAATTTTGTTCAGATGCTTTCAAAATTATATGTTCCTTATAGGAAGTATATTTAGAATAAAACCTTTGAGGGGAATTTCCCAAAAGGTGGGAATATGTATTTTTACTTGTCGATATACAAAGCCGCTATGTAACAAATACTGCGATAGGTGATTTTTAGTATTTATTATTCTCACATTTATTCTAGACTTTCGTTATATTTCTCTTAACCCTTTTTATTACCTCTGCCATTAGTACTTCAAGTTCTTTTGTTTTTTTTTTCCTTCTTAGGCTGGATAAAGTATATTTGCCACCTCATCAATGGACTATAGCGTAAATATAACTAAGATGCATTATTAGATGAGTTTGGCCTGTCTCTGAAAGCTGCAGAGGGAATGCAGATAGAAACACAGTTTTAGGTCTCAGTTTTCAGTTGAGGTAGACCAGGGGTAGAACTGCACTTAATTTGACTTTAATTTATAAATCAAAATGTAGATGACCTTTGATTTCTCACAATATTTTCTTTCTCGTGCTTTGTCTTCCCCCTTAGTGACTTGGGAGGCTGGATGGAGAGGTGACTTCTGTGCTTTTTTTATGGGTCTGAGACTCTGAATTAGAATTTTAAATTACAGCTTTAACTAGAGAGACAGTATTACTTTATTGTTTAGTACTGTTATGGTGGAAAACATGCTTTTTATAGCCAATTTATAAGGTAGCTGTAGACCTTTTTGGTATTTTATAGAGAAAAATGTCTGTATAACAATAACTGGTTGTTACAGCATTTTTCGTGCACCCTTCGGTGTTTATTTTGTAGGTACTCCATTAATAAACAAGGGGTGTAACACACATCATGCAGAACATATTATGGTACTTCTCGAGTCTCAGTTGGCTTGCTTATGTGTGCATGCAATTTCTCATTTGGCAGCATCACATGCTAGTTACTTGCTGTCTTGTTTACACCAGTACAGTCATCAAACTGATGTATGGAAAGGCAACATAACTCTGCTTTCTTTTTCCTCTCATCTGCTTTTACAAATATCTCCTCACTATTCTGTCATAATGGATGCTGTATTTCATTAAAAAATATGTAGTCGCAGTTGAAAAAAAAAAAAAGGTCCACACACAAATAAGTGTTCTCTCACTTGCTATAGAACAAGGCATATGTGGACAAGCATTAGGAAGCAAAATGGAGGTTACTTGCTGGTTATTGACGTTTTTCAGGCTGTGTTGTTCATTTCCACATTTGTTTCCAGCTCTGCTTTGCTTTTCTTCTTGGAGTGAGGAACCAAAAATGGAGGTTTTATGTCACCTTGGGAAGTGAGGAGGCACAATGTGCACACACAAAATTTACATGCTTAGCCTAAAGCAAGCTATGATATGAATAAGATATGCCTATTACAGCTTGATGAATGTTAGTTACATGTAAGAGCTTTTTCTTTCGTCTTACGTCTTTGGCCTGAACTTGGTTTCAGCTATAATCAGTGCTGCTCTGCTGATCCCACAGTGTGGTAGTATTCTGTAGTGCCAGTGGCTCATTAGAAAACCTCAATAAAAGATAAAGTTCTACTTCTTTCTTAATTTGTTCTTTCTGGAACAGAAGGAAATAACAGGGAAGGGACACTATTTATATCCTATTATATGTAATAAATCTTTAGAAAGATAGTAGCTTTTCATAGAAGTAACTAGGCAAGGATTCTGAATGCTGAGAAAAGCCATTAAAATCTTTAAGAGGTGAATTGCTATTTTGGAGCTATAGATAGTTTTAGCAATAGCCAAGGTATTGTAATTTACCTGGGCCATCACCATTTCTTGCATTCTTCTTGCAATAGCCTAATAAAGATAAAGACAGGAAGAAACATGAAAGTGGAGGGGGTTTCTAATGATTTTCTTCTTCCTCTGAATAGAATATGGTGAAGAGATCGTGGGATGCACAAAGCCATTGAGTTTTCAGTGACAGCTGTTGCTGTTGGAGAGATGAAAGCACTTGGCCCAAGAGTCTGTTTATATGTTTGAGCAGAGAAAGTGATTTTCATTGCAAGGAGCTCTAAGTGAGACAGGCAGAGTCAGAGAATAAGAGAGCAAAAGATAATTATCTAAATTATGTTCAGGCTATTATAGAAGACGAATATAGTTAAAATGTAATTAAATATGACAGGCTCACAGGATGCAAGCGTGGCTTTGGAATGCTAATCATCAATTACCGCATCTCCATAGGGGAGTTGGGCAGAATGAGAGAGTTAGAAGTCAGGAGGCTGAGGTGAGATGTGGAGTGTTAAATAAAACACCGTAGGACTGTAACAAGGCTAATTTCTTTTGGAAAATGGAGCTGTGGTGTCAGGGGACCTTTGCTAGCCAAACAACTTGTAGTGCTACATTTCAGCTTGAGGACCCTGGTATAAATCTGAGTAGGCTTCTAGTCCTGAGTCTTCTCTTAGAGATGTAAACCTCAACTTGAGGTAGTGATTATTTCTGTTGTGAAAGTAATTACCAGGACTGCTGCAGATTGAGCAGAGAATCTAAAATGAATCAACCAGCAAAACAGGTGTAAAAGAAAAAAAAAAAGTATCAACACTTCCTGAATATTTAAAAAAGCTAAACCCTGAAAAATTAATTTGTTTACAGGGTCACTAATAAGGAGTACAGAGGTACAGAAAGTCCTAAGACAACAATGTCAGTGTGTGGGAGGAGTAAATTCTGATAACTTCTTTATGACCGTGTCCTAGGTAAAGAAGGTGACAGTGTTACCACCATCTTGAAAGATTTGTTTGCTTGGCATACGGGGGAAGTAAAGGTGAAGAAATGGCATCTATTACATGGAAGTATCAAATCCCAGGCTGAAAAACAGGTGCTTCTGATATGTTTTAATGCTGCTGTTCCTGGAATACAGTGACATATGTATGAAATCAATACCAGAGCTATGTGTAAAGTTTGGAGGAGATTTTTGTACAGACCGTCAAAAGCGATTTTGAGGATAGAAAGATTAGCTCTTGTAAGGAAAGTATAAAATAAGCACATACACGTGGCATGGCTACACAAATGGCATGACTACAAAATAATTTGCAAAATAAAATTTCTAGAGAGAAACTGAAATTATTACAGTAGTACCGGAAGAGAAAACTAGCAGTAAAAGAAGAAAATTAAAAAGAAACTTAAGACTTATCTATGATGTCTTTAATTTAATTGAGGAACACTGCTGGACAATTGATATGGCTTGATGCATAAACAGAAGTCTTTCTGAATTTGTTGTATCAGCAAAAAATGCAAAAAGAGGGCAGATATGCCTTGATAACGTTCTGTCAGTAATCTTTCTTCCCATATGCATATAGTTACACTGCATACTTTATCTCTTTGCTGCATAATTGTATCTGTACTGGAGAGTTACTGCTTTGTATATATTGATGTTCTCAAATGTACTGTTACAGTCGAAATTGGTGCAACTTTCTAGTGAAGCAGGTGTGCCTCGCTTATTTCAAAAGTTACTTTTTCCAAATCCATTTGGGGTTTTTTCCTTTTTGCTAAGGAAATAAACTGAGAGACCTAATTTTTCTCATTATCCCATCAAGTACTAATTCTCTAGTGGCAATATTCTTTAATTTTAATAACTTGAATTTTAATAACTCTTCTACAAATTGTCTGTAATTCTGACTGACTTTTTCCAATGGGAAAGGAATAAAATGGGCACATACCAAACCAGTAAATATTCTTAGGACCAAATTTATTGAAAACCCTATCTCCCCTCAAATCTCCCATCCTCAAGAATTTTTTTTACTATTTTCTCTCATATTTTAATATTGTTAAAAGGGTAATTATAATCCAATCCTAATAAGAGCATTGTAGCAGAAAGTAAGGACTTCTAATCCAGTGGAAGTGGAAGAACTTAGAAGCTGATCTAGAAGTGTGGTCAAAAGGATCTTCAGAAGCGTTCTTCTCAACCTCTCTTAATATCTGTCATGCTCTTCAGCTGTGTTCCCAAATAGATGTGTCAGCTTCCTTCTTGTCACTTCATATGATAGACAATGGCATTTACTGACGTCTTTGGAAAATCTGCACTGAACTCTTGCGGTGTGTATTTGACCAGTGCTCAATAGTAGTATAAATAAATATATTCTGTTCAATGGTCCCTAATTAACCTATTTTCTTGTCACAGAACACAAACTGTACCCAAGACACTACGAAGGCATAGGCTGTTCTTAATAGCTTCTTTAGGATTTTAAACTCTTATTTAGAATAGCTTTAGAATAGCTTTTCCAACTAACGAAGTAAGGAAATCTGATTTTTACATCATCACTCTCCTTGCATGAAGTGTGTGCATGTAAATGTAAAAGCGTATGCATAATGTAAACTATGGCAATACTTTGTAAGGAGTAGTGTTGCAATCAGCGGATTGTCCCAGCCACTCATCTTTGTGACTCTTTACTTGAAGGTAACAAGTTATGTTTGGCCGTGAAGATTAACTGACTGGCTGTACTGGAGTAATATAAGAAGGAAACTCAAGAAGAATTGTTCTCCTGTTTAGGGGAAAAAAATACTTAAATCATAGCAATCTTTCAGATCTTGAGAGAGTCAACAAAATAGTCCATTCTCATTTTATATTTTATTCAGAGCTTGAAGAAACAGCCTGAGGTTTAAAATAAGGACATATAAAATAAGGGATATAAATAAACCATGCCATTAGATAGGTAAGTGCTTTACCTCTGAGGCCTGACACAGACCACACCTTTATGTTATGTTGAGTAACTCTGCAGCCATTACTTAATGCAGTAATACCAGTAAACTACTTGAAATTAGGTCTTGATTGGGCTCATAATCTTCTTTACGCAAATATAACCTGACAGCATTGATAAAAGTAATAGTTGACTATATTAAATCCAGAAATGCAATGTTTGTGACAAAGAGGTTTTCCTACTACGGGAAAATTCAAGTGCCTGACAAATAGTCAGCAGCCAGGCTGTTCATACTGCCAGACTTTGGGGTAGTCTACCGGTGGCGAGTGGTGTTTCATTCCAGTTTTGCTTTGGTCCCTCATTTCTTTTATGAACGTTTCTGAAGGTATTCTGAACACATTCAGGAAAACTATCCAATGTTTTTCTTCTGTAGTGAGTTAATCAAGTTATACTTCGCTACGTTTTATTTCTGAAGCCTTCTGTAATAGAGTCTAGTTTTGCTAAAAAGTTAAATCCTGTATCTAGTTTTCATGTTTTATGAATATAAAATAATTTAAATTCCAATGTGTTCAAGTGCTAATCTAGTGTAGTGGAAGACTGGCATCAAACTGAAACCTCTAGTTCCTATTATTTTTTTTTGTTTCTTCTGTTTTACTGCCAGTGTGTTCTGTAAGCACAAAGGTATGGTAAGAATTGGTGTCCTTTTCCTGCTGTGTATGAGGCTATTTGAGGGGTACCTTGCCCAGATAAGAAGAGTATGAATGTGGAAGGAAGATTACAGTGGTCCCAGTCTACTTCTAGTGTTTTCAGTCTAGCCCAAAAAATTATCCTCCAGCTCTGGGGAGATGATCTGTTCTCCCCACTGCCTCTGTGTCAGGATGGGGAAATCCTTACAACCTGAACAGCGAAGAATGCTTTATGTCGCTCATAATTTGCTGGAAGGACCTTGGCCCACACAAGGGAAGCTTGGCTCCTCTGCCTCCACTGCTCCACTTAGAGTGGGAGGAGTTTATTTGAGTTTTTGGGTGGTTTTTTTCCCCTAGAGCTGTAATTTTCTTTAATTAAGCTGTGATGATTTCTCATCTCAGGTGGATGCATTTACTTTTATTTATCTGGTCTTTTGTTTATCTAATACAGTCAAAATTAGTTAGGGATTTTAGGCTTTGGTTAGGGTATTTTTCTATTACCATTTTCTTAACTTTTAGCAACATTATGAGTATTACTCCTGCATACAAATTATAGTAGTATAAGGTATGTATGGAAATACATAAGCAGAGTCAAGGCACTTAAAAACAAAAATGAACAAGGAGTGCTGAAAATTTAGGTGGTGAAAAGTGGTTCTCTATTTGCCGTATTAAGTGATAATAGTATGTACTGTCAGTTGAATGGATTCTCTGTGTATTTTACTGCAAGTTGTTGTGACAGTGTTTAATATTTGTGTGTCTTTCTGTACTTTTTTGTAGATCCTGGCAAACAGTCACTTTTGATAAGCAGCCCGCATCTTTTATCAGAATAGTCGGAACTCACAACACAGCTAATGAGGTAAGGAACTTTTAAGAAAACCTGTATTCTTCATGGATTTGCAAGAGTACAGTTTTTCATGTCTTACAATGAAATTGATAATGCCTTCTAAAATGTGCTTCATTTTTTTTGCTCTGGCAATCTAGCAAGATAAGAATGAATGCTTTTCTTATTTGGATATTTGTGGACTGTGTTACCGTCTTCCCAGACTCCACACAGTTGAAGGGCTGTTGTCACTGTGGGGGATATTTGGGGGTTTGTACAAAGTACAGGAAACAGTTTCTGGTTTTGACCCTTGCGCAGTGCCATCGAACATTCCTATCAGGTTTGGTTTTAAATTATTCCTTATTTTGATGAATGATGAAAATAGCATTTTAGTGCACTAGAGAAAGGTGTACAGTGTCTGATTACTTGTTTTTATCACCTTTATATTATCTTTTGAATTAATGTAAGAAGAATCTCATTCTTAATAAAAATATCTTATTCGCGTAAGATATATAATAAGATATAAAAATTTCTTATTCTCTTATGATTAATTTTCATGCCTGGTTAACCAATAGTGGCCAAAGAAAGAGGTTTTTTTTCAATTCTTTTCGTACAGGGAAAAAAAGGTTTGCTCTAACTGAACAAGTGCAATATCATCCTCTTTTTGTTTACTTGTGCTTCTGTCTTTTGTAATTGTTGTGTATTTTCTAAGATGAAGTCCAGATTTTACAGTTGACTTCAGTGAAACAATTTACAATATGTGAATTTAAGAATATATGCAAGTCTTTGTGAGATTGGGACCTTATATAATGAGACAAGAGGCACCAAAAGCTGCTGCTTCGGTGTCTATGCGTGCATGTCTACATCCCACATGTGTAGTTCACCACAAAACATTGTATTTTCCCACTTTACAATGAACTATGGGTAGCACTATTGCATTTGCAGTAATTGGAGTTTGTCAACTCTAATGGCATTAGGAGTCAGGATTTCTGGTCATATTTAGCATCTGGGTATGATGTTTCCTTAGTAAGGCATTGGAAGAATTGTCAAATAGCATTGTTTATGTCCGATTTTAGAGCAATCATTGCCAACATATGTACCACCAGATGCCAACAGTACTTCTCAGCAGACAGGTAGAAAGAAGCTGACGAATAAACTGAACTGGGGATATCAATAATTTTTTTTTTTTTTTTTCTAAGCCCTGTCTCATGTGGTGTATAGTTCAGTCTTCGTCAGCGAGTTCTCAGAAATTTAGTCAGAAGCTGCCTCCAGGGTTGTTGTGCATGCATGAAGAAGGCTTTTTGCATTACCGATCCATGTAGACAGTCCTGTTTGCTCTTGTGCCAGTCTCTGTAAGTTCTCATCTCTTTATTAAAAAAGAATGAAGCCCATTATGTAAACTTTCCAGATCAGCCTATACGAAACATTACCTTCAACTTTTAGTTCTTTAAAGCCCTGAAGAATAATGGGCTTCTAAACATAATTCTAATTTCAAATTGGTTGCCATTTGCAAGGAATTTAATATCCTGTGTAGTTATTTATATGGAGCACTGCATAACTATAGTGAAGATCAGTACGTGCAAAGGGAGGTTATAGCTATTCATGTAGTGGCTGAGTGGAACTATAAACACATGCTGTCGTTATAGGTCCTTTCCCTGTTTTGTCTTTAAAATCTGTACCCAAACTAATTTTTTTTTTTTTTGAAACAATTTATTTCTCCTAAAGCTTATAGAGGAGGAACATTATTAGCATGCCCATATTACTAAATTACATTTTTTTGATATATATTGAACAGATGATCTATTACATATCGTCATAAAGTTTCATTTTCCAAAGAATGCAGCAAGCTATTTTTCATACTTCCAATTTAAATAATAACAGCATAACCAAAGTCTTGGTTTGTTCTGGAGTTGATAGACTCGGTAGTCTCTTCAGTAAGAACACAAGCAGTTTCTAGAATTATTTACCTACAGGTGGTTGTATTTTACATCAAACCATATTCATTTTAAACACAAGATGCTAATGGCAGCGTGTTCTCATCAAGGAGTTTTACTGTAATACGTACAAAAGTCCTCCATGCTTGTTCTACTAACATATACCTTTGAACTTTGAAAGCACAATCGTCATACTTCTCAAAGCGATGAGCTGATTTTGGGAGTTGCAAAAAAAATCCCATAATATTTCTCCATTTTGTGAATGTTTTCATCTTTTCAACTCATCTTTTCCTTTGCCATGCTTTCTAACTGCTAAAAGACATAATGCTCGCAGACTTTTTTTTTTACCTGTCTTTTGAATTTTTTGGTATGTTAGAACATGATAGACGTGTAACTTCTTGTTTTCATGAGCTTCCAGCTTTTAGAAATAAAAGGATTATTATTCCTTAGTCATTGCCATCATTTATTTGTCAGACAGGTCACCTGATACTTTGACAGTGTAAGTTTTATCTTGTTATTACTGACCCAGAAAGGGCACCTAGTTGCTAATGCGAGAGCTTTATTTCACAAATTACTGCACCAGTGTATATGCACGTGGCCTTCCTGCTTTGTATGTCGGACCTTCCTTAAAATATCCACAAAAAGTATAACATGCCATTGATCAGAGGATGATGCTGAGCTGTCATTTCTGCCTTTTGAGAGAAACACACGTAGGACTGTTTGATTTGGTAAAACTGTTCTGAAATATGTAATTCCGATATTGAATGAAGCAGATGAGCTCCATTGTGCTTCTCTGTCCTCTGCTTCTCTCACAAGTTGTAGTCTGTGTATGTTAAAGCAGCAGAGTAACTGAAAGTAAGGCTGTAAATTCACAAGGTTGTTAATGCTGAGATGAGCATTAAGAATTTAGTGTGAAAGAATTGGTAAAAATGAAAGTTACAATTTTAGAATTGGGTACTTCAGACTTTATAGACTAGTATCAGCTAAGTTTCAGTGGAAACAATACTATATTTTTAAAAAGCATGCATCACTAGATAAAGAGAAGTTTTAGATGAAAAACACTATTGGTATGGGATACAGCACAGATATGGAATCTCCTGACTGAGAGACCTCCATCCCATTCATTAGACTTTGCTGCCTTTCAAGGAAAACAGCATCTTATAGAGGTGCACTGATGAGATAATGCTCTATTCTGCAAATCCTGATGCTGGTAAGTGCTGCTGGAAACATGACAATAATTGTTATTTTAAAAACGTGGGAGCGGGGTGAGTTTAGAAGAGGCTTCTCAAGAAGCGTAGCTGAATGCAAAAATCAGCTTTTCAAGAACTGTAACAGATGGAAAGAATTCATGCCACTGTAGAAATTAGTTCAGCTTTTGAAAAAAACTCACCAGAAGAAATGCAGAGAAAACCCATTTTGTGCACATGTGTGTCTGTGCGGGTATGGGTGTAGATTTGTAATCTGTTCATGTGTGTATATATAAAGGCACAACGATACATCTTTATGTGAGCATGTGTGTGTATATAGAAATACGAACATGCATATACTATGTATCTGTATAAAAATAAAGTGCAAGAATTCTTACACTGAGAGGCACAAGAAAATATAATGGGGATAAAAAAACCCAGTGACTGAATTTTTTTTATTCGTTTCATGTATGCTGTCAGAATTTGAATTAACTAGCTACTTCTCAGAAAAGACCCAGGGGCTACTGCAGACATGTCATTGCAGACATCTGCTCAGTGTGCACTTGAGCAGGGATGGTCAAAAAGAATAATAAGATTTTTCGGTTGTACTGAAGAAAGGATAGAAAATATTCTGTAGTCTTGTATGAATATGTAGCATACCCATGTCTTGTTTACGGTATTTGATTTTGGCCACATTAACTTGAAAGGGCCTGGGAAAGGGCAGTTAAGATTATAAGAGATTACCTTTGTTTATGAGAAGAGCTTTAAAGACATGATTTACCTGCAAGACGAATGATAGAAGATGTCATAAAAGCATACCAAATTAAGTTAAAACAGTAATTTTAAAATTCAGTTTTTAATCTTCATCAAGCTTTAGCTGTAAAACTGCAATGCATGAGAAAAATAGCAAGTTTTGAATCAGTACAAGAAGAGATTTATTGGGCTAGTGTGTGGCAAAGCTGTGCAATTCGTAGCAATGTGAAATCATGTGGAAAGAAGTTTTGTAACTATTTTAAAGAGTTCCTCCCCCTTTTCCTCCCAGGCACTTCAACAAGAAGTGGGAGTAAGTAAAGTAGAAAATAAATGGGAAAAAATGCTTAAACAGATCGTCCTCTTACTCTTAAGACACAGTCACCTGCACAGTGGTGCCAGGTATTGTCTGAAACATCAGAAAACGGTCGCTGTTTGAATTGTAATATTTCATCTGATGAAGCAGCAGCCTCCTTGGACACTCTGAACGCCTTTCTACATACTCCAGGATAAGTCTGTAGAGCTACCATTGCGTTTACAGCAGAGGGCAATCTTGAAATAGAATCATATGGGTAATGATTTAAATTTCATTTCTAGTGTGCATGAATATTCAGTTTTTTGAGGAAGTAATTAGATTATAAGATACGTTTAAGACAATATAATTGTTGTTGTCATCCGATAGCATGTAGGAGATAGTTATGCTACTTGGGGGAAAAGAAAAAATAATCATTTCCAAATATCTCTATCCGCTTTGGAACCATCTTTCTGATTTTTAGTGCCATATGTAAAGGTTGGTATACTTTGAAAGCCTTCTCTTGCTTCAGTTGTATCACTTTGTAGTGTTTATGGCCCACGCACAGATGTTTTCAACCTCATGGTGAAACATTCTAATTTGACTAAGTACTTACTTCGGCACTGATCTGGCCTGCGTACTTCCATATAGACGATGACTTCTTACTTTGATCATGCTTTTGCCAGCATTTAATTGTTTTGCTTTATATTCATTTTTTGTTCTCTCCAGGTGTTTCACTGTGTGCATTTTGAGTGCCCAGCACAGAACAGTACCCACAAGGATGAGAGTAGCAAGGAAGTGGCAACAACAGAGGTGGGGACTGGTGGACAACAGCTTGTTTCTCGCCCTGTTCGAGCTGCAAGCACTAGTTCCCTGCATTCCCCTCCCGGATCCACCTCGCGTTCACATGCTCACCAACCGTAAAGGAGATTAAAAGGGAGCTTTTGCAGCCCTTCTGACATTTTATGAAATTATTCAGAACCTTCTTGCGATGGCACCCTTTCATTCTTTTTCGCTGTGAACAAAGGGGACCACATCTGAAAGCTGGAAATGCCGAAATGGAAAAGGCTTTTCCCAAGGACATGAAGAGACTGCTTCACTCTCCTCAATTTGTTCAAATCAGGCTGGTCTCAGAGGGGGGAGAAAATAGGTCTTCAATCTTCATCAAGTACCCCATTAACACCCTACCTCTCTAATCTAACCAAGGCAAGGAGAACAGAAGGAAATAAAAGGCAGAGCTACAGTGGAAATCTAAAATGACTCGAGCAGAATGGAAGGCACATGAAATAAGTATTTGTTCCCTAAAGGCTTCCGTTGGCAAAGAAAATGTTTATGGAACATATCAGTTCGGAATATATGTTATTTTTAAATTCATTCATATTCCTTTGTAACTAGTAATCTGTTTTCTAAATTGTTTTGACTCTGTATTCCACTTTGGCTCTTATTTTTGGCAGTAGCAAATGCTGTGCAGTAGATTAAAGCAGTGTCAAACAAGTTTACCTGCTGAGATGCAAATTCCCTCATTCATCAGTGGGATGACCAGAAAAGCCTTCATGATATCAACAAAATAATTAATGGATGCTATATTAATCTTGACCTTAGCTGACTTTTCAAAGTACAAAATTGTCATTTATTATACTCAAAAAGGAAAAGTCCTAAATCAAGCATCCATCTTGAAGAAAAACATATTTTTCACTCCTGAAGGTGATTACTTAAACTTTACCTATCTCTAAGAAAACTTGCAACGGATCTTCAAAAATGTTTGGTTTAGAAAAGTAGAACTACATCTAGTTCCTGACAAGCAGTTGGTCAGAATACAAAAAGAAGAATTTGCAGATACTTATTTTTTTTCCCCAAGAAAAAAATGCTTTACAATCTGGGGCTAAAAATTCAAAGGCTGTACGTGCATAAACTTTTCTCATGATCTTCATAAAATACGATGCTTTTACACTGTATTGTAAAAGATCTGGCTCTTGCTTTACAATCACAGAATTCGTTATCCATCTGTGTCTGTCTGGATTACATTGCCTGCTACTTTGCTTTTTCTAAGTGTTTTCACACTGATGATGATGCAGTCTCTTACTCTCAAGATCTGCCTCACTTTTAGGAAGAGCTCCATCTTGGTCTTTCAGTGAAGTGATAAAGTGATTTTGCATTAAGACAAACGCTGATGTAATTGGCAAAATTGAGTAGGAGGGTTCTTACTCCTCACAAAGTATATTATATTGGAAATGTCAGCTACCCAGTTTTATGAACTTGGAATTTCCTGTGGTGACAAATAGCCTTGTCAGAAGAAAAGAAAGCTAGTGTAGGATAAATATGGTTTTCCTTTGCATAACCGTAGTGATAAAATGAGTTATATCAACATAGCAAATAGTATGTAAATTTATCACACTACTTAATTTGAAAGAATTTCCCTGTTGGATACTAGTTGTGCTAAAAACAGGAAGAAATATAACAAGTGGTAGCAATGAATCAGTAGAAACTTCGAAGGAGAAAAGCTTCCTTTTTCTTGTTTCAAATAAAATTGATTCGGCTTTATCAATAATACTATAGTATTTTTCATTGCCAAATTGCAGTTGAGTTCTGACACTTGCATACAACGCCCTCCCTTCCCACTGCTGTCTCCTGACTTGTGAATGTCTGTCGGGGAAGGTGCATGCCCAGTGTGTTACACATAGCTTACAAGATGTGCCACAGCTGCCTCCGACGGTCTGGAGTTCTGAGGCAGGATAGTGCTCGTGCCGGCCAGCACCTGCTCTGGGGTGCGGATTACCTTATGGCTTTAACAGCCTTTGGAGCATGAAAGAACTGAGACCAGCTTCTGGGGACACAACTCTCTTGTTTCAGTATAGGTCCAAAAAGTTTAATTTTATTTTATTTTTTTCTGTTCTGGTTGTAATCCATGCTGGAACCACTGAGGTGCATGGAGCAAGTCTTGCCTTTGGTAGCTAAGTCCTTCCATGTCAGTGGCAGTAGGTATTTGCAGTTTGATCAGACAAATTTTCTTTTCTTAAGCTGTGGATAAGCAAAGAGCATAACTTCCTAGCTGTTAGTCTTTAGTAGTCACCATTGTAGAGAATGTTTAAAAAAAAATTTTAAAGTTTGTGCCAGCTGTTCTGAGTCTAGGCTCTCAGAGAAAGAACAGGATTTTCAGTTTGTATTCTTTGATGTGCACAATTAATTTTTATGATACAAATAAGTCTTGTAGACTATACCATACTGCAAATCTGTTTGATCTTAGCCTATGACTCACTGTTGAACAGAAATGTCTGTTTATTTTGCATGGCACTCGCTTTCTGCCAAGAATCTAAATGAAGAGATCTGAGATTCCCAAAGCAAAAATTATGAGGTTCTATAGACCTTCCAGCTCCTCACCCCCAGAAATCGATCGAAACAAAAAACAACTTTGCATTGTCCCTTCATACGGGTGAAGAGAAATTTTTATTATTAGATTGATTCTCAGTCACACATGGCCTTTCTCACAGTCTTTGTTTTCTTCTGGTAGAGGTACTTTTAGCACCTGTCACTGAGGTGTGTCCAATGTGATCACAGATCTCCCAGACTTTTAAGACAAGCCTCACCACAGCTTCACGTTTTCTAGTGGGAATCCTTTACCTTTCTATTCAATGAAATAATGTTGGAAGTGTTTAAGGGACCTGAACTCTGCTTGGTCTTCTGACACTACCCGCCAACAAACACCCCAAATGTCTGTGTTGCCTAGTATAGGTCTCTGTCGTCAACATTGTGTCAGCAACGTATTACTAGTGACAAACGAAGATAGTGCACAGAACTGATTTGTGGTTTGGTGTGAATGTTCTCATTCTTTCTAATTATTGTATTTATTGACTCCCAATTTCAGATATAGTTCCTGTATATTCTTCTGAAATATTTTTTTTCTTTTCCTGTTTTGTTCCTTTCAGTGGAATTAAGTTGTGCTGTTATGGCTTAATATCAGGGTTTATCAGGTTCATGACGTACTATAATTATTCAGAACTGGGTTATCACTTACTTGTATTTTATTTGCAACAGGGGTAGAGCAGAACTGACCAGGTATTCATTGCTTTCTTGTCAGAAACTATAAAATAGACCTGTTGTTAGATTTCTACATAATGGAACTAACTATATTGTCACTATTGAGCCATTATTTCTATTTAGTACTTTAGTATCTTTAAATTCCCCATGCCTCAGTTTTTCTTCCATAGGTTGAATTCAGACTTAGGCTCAACTCATATGGAGCTCAGCAAAGCTCTTACAAAAGTCTCTTTATTTAATTAACTTATTCCAATTGCATGTAAAAGATTTTCATTCACAGAAATGTACAGCCAAATATCAACTCCTTAAAACTGATTTATCCAGGAAAATTAACTTCTGAAGTGGGCAAAAATTCTGCAGCTCTGTTTTCAAGCCATTGCCAATCAGCTCTAAAACAATTTCAAATGATGCGTTAAATGGAATTACAATGAGAGAAGTTAATCCAAGTCTAATGTAAAAGACAATACAGAGGAGGAATCACTGATTTTCTTAGAGAAGGAACTGTTCTTCATTGCAGTTTCCTTCCTTTACAGCTCCATTTCTTTCTTTTTTCCCCATAAAAATCAGTTTTTCTTGTTTATTATGACAACTCACAAAAGAGCTCAGTGCTTTTCAGCATTGTTAAAAAATTCGAATGAATTTAATGCATCTTCATCTTTACTAATGATAACATTAAATTAGAGAATTTTCAGTTTAGTATCTGACTTGATGAGGGTTGATTTTTGTGAAAGAAACCAAAAGATGTCTATAATTGTTCCACTCTAAGCAAATTAAGTTTTCCAGCCGAATGCATGCTCGCATCTACTCATTATTCAGGGATGTTTTGTACATCTAGAGTTAGTACGAAAATTAGAAGACAAATAAATGCCATTCTTGTCTGATTGTTGTGCGTTGGTAGTTCTGGTTATACAGTGATGCCCACTCAGTTACACTCAGTAAGGAATTAGAACTTAAATGTGATTTCACAGAACGTAGACCTGCTATACATTGCATTTCTCTATGAAAGTATTAATTGGCTTATGTTTTGACAGGTGTTAATATACTGTCAAAGGGACAAGTGAACCCATTGGTTATTTTGCTGTAGTGGCTGGAGTAGTCAGCAAATAATTAGAGCCAGTAAGAATTAATGTATTTAAGAGTAAATGTTTAGGCTTGTATGTCATGATACCAGTTGCCAGAGGATTAAACCATGTTTCAGAAATAATAATTTGTAGATCCCAAAGGATTCTTGAGGCCTGGTTCGCGTCCCCATCTCTCAGTTAATGGTGCATTTAGGTTAGAATCCATACTCTCTGAACTGATTGTTGTTGTTGTCACTTGTACTAGTTAACTTGGATATATATATATGTAGAAGCTCCACAAAGCTTTGTTTGGGATACAGAAGTTAAAGTCCTGGATCAAGTTTTAGGAGTACCTTAATAGACATATATATAAATATATATATATATATACACACTAAAATATATATATATGTGTGTGTGTGTTAAATTGAGCTAGTAGCTAATTATTTAGCTTGAATTTAGAACAGGTTCTAAAGCTCCAAAACTAAAAAAAAAAATAATAATTCTGTGCAGGCAGGTATGAAATGCTACCATTGAGGTATGGCAGGATGCTGCCTCTATTTTACAGTTGCTTAAAAAGTGCCAGTGTCTACACAAGCTATGGGTGAGCAGGTACAAACCTGGGTTTTGCCCAGGTGTTAAGTATTGGCATTTTGGCTGTAGTGAGGTGTATAAAATAGAGCAAGTTAAATGCCCATGTCAAAGACAGGGGTGCAGTCCACAGAACACACCTGTATTCCTTGTACTTGCAGTGTTTACAGAGTGAGCCTATGACTTTTGTTAACAGCTTAAAAAAACCCTGCAGACGTTTCTTTGGCCCTTCGCAAGCTTTCATTGCAAAGCTTTGGCTGAGGTAATGTCGAAGTCCCACCCGTGTTCCGTGATAGAATCGGGGTCTGTGTTTGATTTTGAAAATGCTTACTAGAAAAATAGTTTTAAAGTCGCCCTGCAACTTTTCTTAGATAAAGAAAGCCCAAATTAAAAACTGTAGTATAATGCGAGGAATCTGTGGGTATCTGTCATTTACCAATAGACTGACTGCCAGTACAACTACATACCAGTTTTATAATACTGTATGTGTTTAATTACTATGATATATACAAATGATGGGAGCAGTGAAGAATCAGCTCTGTGCACCCTTGGCATTAGACATTATCACCCAAGCAGACATCAGAGAATTACTTCTTCTCCTGTTCCTTCCAGCCTAATAAAATAATACAATTCAGGGTTCTGAAAAAAATTATAATTGATTCATTACATTAACGTCATGGGATTGGAAGTTCAGATTACTTTGGCTAAAAATCTGATGAGTGGTGACTTCACCCTACAGAGGTGTAAAAGTGCCTCTCCGGCTGGAGAGGCTACTGGAGTAGCCTCCTGCTACGTTAGGCCCTGGGCTGTTGTGGAGGAGGAGAGCCGCACTGCCGGTGCAGTGTAAGTACTTTTCCTCGTTAGAACTTTTACTCATCTGTTTCGTATTTATCATCTTGGCACATCTGTTCTCTTTGTGCAGCTACTCGTCCCTCGGTTAAAAGAAGGTAGCCTAGTTTCTCATGATTTTCAGAATTACCCAGTGACTCCTGAAAACTGGCAGATATACATCAGCAACCTCAGTCTGTGTTAAGTAGCCTGAGGAATTTACAAAACGGACCCGTATGGTCTTTTACAGCAAATGCTATGTGTCCAGAAAGTACCAAATGACTCCTGAAATACCAAGTTGTGCAGTATTACTGTTTAGATGAGGGTTTGTGCATCTAAAGCTATGTGCCATGTGATCCGAGTGAACAGGAGTGTTATGGTTTGAAGAACCCACAATTTATTTAGACAATTCATTTAGACAATTACTCTATCACCCAATGACCCCTCCCCACCCAGGAAGAGGAGTCGGAAAAGAACAAGGAAACCCGACGGTTGAAATATAAACAGATTTAATAGCATATGACTAAATAATTAATATTAATGATACTAAAGAACCAATATTGATCCCGATACCAATATAAGATACACAAGGATTACACTCAGCCAAGTCTGTCAGTAGGAAGCTGTGCACTCCCAGCAGTGGACAGCAAGTGTCGGACACTGCCAGCGCTGCGGCTTCGGCAGGAAGGGAAGGGCTCAGGGGTCCGGCACCGGGGCAAGGAGTTCTCAGGATCACAGCCATCATAGAAGAGAGAGACTCCTCAGCAAACTTTCTAATTCATATTGAATGTGACGTTCATGGTATGAAATAATCCTGTTGGCCTGCTTGGGTCAAGTGCCCGGGTCTCACTCCTCCTCACCCCCGCACCTCGCTAGCTCAAAACCACCGAGATTTGAAACCCACGTACCATGGCTGGCTATAAAGTAAATATTTTCACAAATTCAGAGACACTAGAGTCGTCTAAAAATGCAGATTCCCTAAGCATTAGAAGAGACCTTACTGATAAGTAAAATTACTGAAAGAGAAATTAATCCTGTGTCACTCAAGCCAGGACAAGGAGTTATCACAGCTTCTTTCTGCAGAGGAAGCAGGGAACTTGCACACCTACCAGGAATCACTCATCTCCTTCCTGTCACTTTTGGTCTACATCACCTATCTGTTGTCTCGGTACTCCTGAGCTATAATTGCTAGGTGATCTAATCCAGTAAATGTGTTTAACAATAGATGTTAAGAAGTTTTTGTCCTTACTTAAAAATTTTAGATCGTGCTTTTGAAGCACGGTCAGGCCACAGAATTGGGGTTTTTGGCATCTTCTATAGCTGTCTGTTCAGGTTTTTTTTAGTTATTTTCAGCTGCTAAAAGAGAGTAGAATTCTTCACAGGAATTTCTCATAGAGATTTGTCACACTGAGAAACAGCTTTTGAAACAATCATTGCTGGAGAACAGGGGCGGGTTTATTCTGCGGTCATTCTGTAAGTTTGTTTATGCCATCTTTAATAACAAGGGCATCGGTGCTGCATGATTTGGATGTATTTCAGGAATTATGTCACTTATTCATTACAAGAGGTAAATAACTTTGAGTGAATATTGGTATGCGGTAATACAAAGTTCATGGGACTTAGATGATTAGATTAGAAACATAGCACTTAACAGCAAGAGCTGGAGTTGCAAGGAGCAGTTTAGGGCAAAGACTGGTATGGACTTATATGTGTGCATCTGTGCATATATAGCTAAGAAAATGTATGTGTAACCTGGGTTGAAGTGACAAGTTGCAAACATGTGTTTCTACATGGCTTTTGGTTTTTTTTTCAATTTAGGGAATTTTCTTAAGGAGCCTGTTGCTCCTGTGGATGTGGGCACTAAAAAAAAAAGAGGAAGAGAACGTAGGGAGCAAGGCTTTAGTAGTTTTTATTGGAAGAGCAACACAAAGATATGATTCTTGTGGTCTGAGCTACTTCTGTTTATCTCCAGTCCTCACAGCTCTTACTTTTTCCTACATGCTTCCCCCAGTCTGCTTGTTACTCCTTTTCTTTTCCTCCCCACCTAGCGTCGTATCACTGTTGCTGTGGTGTTCCCTGCAACTTTTCTTCAAATTGTGATATATTAAGGATTTTTTTTTAATTTATTTATTTTTACCTCCTTGTCATAGGCTGAATAAAATATCCTCATCCCCGTTCACTCACATCAGACTTTAAAGGCAGCCACCACTAGGCTGTCAAGTGCTATTGAGCAAAATTTAAATTTGACTGTCTATGGATATGGGAAATACTGCCCTTTTGGAGCTTGTACTTCCATAATCTGTTTGTTGCCCGTAAGAGAAAAATCAATAAGAGGTTTTCTGTTGACTTAAGTAGTAGGTCAGGCTTTGTGCAGGCTTATCTAAGTTAAGTTTAAATATAAGTTTAAGTATTTCTGTCTCACCGTGATGCACCTGCAATACGCTCAATTTGTTAGTTGTGCATTGCTAAATGTGTTAGTTGTACATAAGTGGTGTTTTCTAAATAAACTGCACCATCAAAAGTGAACCTCGAAAGAATTCGTAACATTTCAGCGTTCCTGTGTGAAGGTATTCCAGCTGTCTGGAGATCCAAACATCACGCTGAGCACATGCACTCAGTTTGAGAAGTATAGCTTCACAATTCAGTGCCCATGTCTATTAACCTTGTCCAATATCTTGTAAAGTTTTCTTTCCATTCTGCTTTGCTCAATTTCATTATTATCATTGGTTTTCTTTCTGAAGTGAGTATTAATGTCGTTCCTTCAAAGATCATAAATTAAATATAAGGAGCCAGGCTAAATAGAAGTTCAGCTTTTAAGGAACTTTTTCACCCATTTCTGTCAGTGCTTCTCTTGACAGACAGTAGTTTATAACTGTATGGTTACACTCCCCTTCTCTGTAGCAATTATCATTGTATCTAGAAAGTTTCGTGCATTAAATCCCTTTCCTTCTTTCTCGTACTTCCTAAACGTAGAGTGGTTTTAAACTACCTCAGACCTTGTTGTGAACAGGTACGAGTTTCAGCTAAAGTTTTCAGACTTTATCATATACTCTTTCAGTGTTCTTGAAGTGCATGTATATGTAGCGAAATCAGCCTGCCCAGACCCTGATTGCATTTTCAGGAACACTGTCTCGAGCGCAATAGGTAACTGGGATGAATTCACAGCCACACTCATTCAGGCTCATACCCGTACCTCTTTCAAGGAAAACTTTTCAGGAGCGCAACTTCCGATACGGGAAATGCTTCAACTTTGTGGTCTCGGCTCTTTGAAGGAACGTAACATTGCCTGCGCTGGACTGCTTTCACCTCCCTTCCTGTGACAGCCTTCATAAAAGTTGCGTTGTCAGACCTCCATTCCTGGCTGTCAACAGGAGCTGTGCTATTGCATCTGACTGCGCTCATCAGATGAGAATAAACCTCACGTGGTGTGTACTCATGGCCTTGGTAACGTTTTATACCGCAACGGATACGCATTGCCAACCGTTTGGGCTAATTAGGTTTCAGGTAAAATGATGGTTGCAGATTGTGCTGCAGTGATCCAATCAATAACTTTGGGAATTGTCTGGTTTTGTAAGTTATCCATTGAACAACCCGGCAAACCTTGTTAGTACTGATTTCCTTTTCACCAGCAGACGTGCACATCATCAAACGAGCATTTTGTACCATGGAGTTTTCTATGAGCATCTAGAAAAAGAAGCATCGCAATTATATCCGTAGTAACAATGTGTGTATTTGTAATGAAAGTTATAGAATTATTAAATTGCTATAAGCTATTCTGTGCATGCTCTAGCATTGTATTAACAGTTTTTCTTAACAGCTGATAGGCAGAGGGCTCTGGAGAGCAAGGAAAGCTGGCTCTGGTTTTCTTTTGTAAGAGTTTCAAAGAGCAGCAAAACTCGCCAGAGTGGATGCAGGACCAGACAACGCTCAAAGCAAATCATGAAGTGAAACTGTTGTGCTTTGTATTTATTTCTTTGGGGATTTTTCTTTGAAGTATTTAATTTCACAGGAAAATATAGAGTATATTTGAAATAGTGACAATTAGCAATGCACCTTTTCAAGAATGAGAGGGGTGTGAGTTGAGAAATAAAGTGATCTTTTGTGTTTAGCTGCTTGTCTGTCGTTTTCTTAAAATAATGGTAGAGCCTGTCTGGTGCTGCGCGTGTGAATAGAAGAGTTTTGGCAGAACTGGATTGATTTCCCAGCATGGCAAGGAAATGAATATCATCATCATTGATTTATTATCTCATAAAGATGTGGTTTTAATATCGACAGAGAAAATGCTGGTGATTTTCGCAGTGACTTTTAAGCCAGTGGGCATCCATGAAGCTACTGCAAATGTTGAGAACAACAGCTGCCAGAGGTTGCTACCAGGATGTGCAACTCTGCTCTTTGGGAGAAGCGTATGAATGAGCATTTGCTTTATTTCATAAAAAAGGAGGGAAATATTTTGAGACTTGGGAATCTGTTTCCAAACGAGCCAATAAAGGCTTGATTTTTCAGGGGTATTTAGCACTGGATTTCCTTTGGACTGCCACGAAAGGCGGGAGCACTGGGGGTTTGATTCATGAATATTAGGCCTTTGTCTGTCTGGCTTCACATATTGAGCAGAATTTTTGTAAGCCTTGCCTGGATTTCAGAACTTCATGCCCTGAAGCAGTGACTGTTCTCCAGTAACAGCAGTACATCCCTCTATCGTGTAATCTTTCAAGCAGTTGTCGGTGTGTCCTGCTATTCCTTTCATAAACGTATATAACTTTTGTTACCTAGAAAGTGGAGAGGTCAAACTCGAACGATGGAAGTACAATACCAAGTTGTGAGATCAAGCTGAGGTACCAGAGCAAACCATAAAATGCCATAATATAATTAGATCTAACTTCTTTTGTGTGTTGATTAGCCATACAATAATTAATAAGTTTGAGAGTTATTATTAGATTTTGAGAGTAAAAATGGGACTTTTAAGTGTGAGAGCCTGCTGTTGGTTTTAAAAAATGGGTATGCGGATTTCGGAGTGTAAGCTGCCACTCGCCTCAGCTACTAAATTGTGATATGTACAAGAGTGATGCGGTAAGCCTTACTTTTGAAATGGTGTTTGCCTGACAGAGTACAGGCTGAATGTAAGCCAGAAAGTTGTATAATCCAGTCCATGAGAAGCAGCGCGTGCTGAAGCCATCTGCATTCCCAGGCCAGGTGTCCAAGTTAAAAAGAATGTAAATCCTTTTTGCTCTATTTTGACAAATCAGAGGCCTCTTGAGGGCTTTGGGCAATTTCCATTGCAGCCCGCAGGCAAAATTTTGATTGGATTCAAGATAATGCAGTTCGTAGCAAGAGTTGGGTGTATTATACTAGAAAAAAAAATACACTTACCAAAGCATAGAGAGGAGGAAAAAAAAGTTGGATGAGAGCAAAGCTAAGAAATATTCTTCCTCCTTGCGCTGGTAAGGGTCCAGTTTATCTTTGTGCATAGGCTTGTAAAATCATCATCGACAGGTAAGGGATCATGAGGAGAGTGCAGACTGAAGTGGAAATACAGCTTCCTTTCCAAACAGCAGGAAAGTGCAGTCAGTTTGGATGCTACAGCCTGGGGATTTATTTATTTATTTTTTATTTAAAATAGGTAAATCTATTTATTTATTTTAAGTTGTTTATAATTCTAAGTGGTGGACTCGTTAGTGAGCAGCGGCAATTGAAGCTTAAAACACCGTGATACATTGTTTTGAGTATGAGTTGGAAAGACCAGATATATATCAAATCTCAATCATTTTATCTTCATGATATGGAGCAAAATGCATATAAACAGGACATTTTTGTTGTTTACTCATTTTATAATTTACCCTCTATTAACTGCTGCTTAAATATCCTCGTAGGCTGTGCTAAGCAAATTAAACCTCCTGGAATTGTTGCCTTATAGCTCAAGGCAAAAAAGAAATAATCGTGTAACATCTTATTTGAGTCTCTGTATTTCTGTGCTTTGCCATTCTCTTTCCCTTTTTCTGCTCCAGTAACGTGCCAGCCTTCTATAACTGGAAATGTGTGTGGGTTTTGTCTCGAAAGCATCAAAAGAACCAAGAAAAAAACATCTCATTTTATAAGAGTGGATGCATCGCAAAAATATCCCTTAATGCAGCTGAGTCATGGGGAAGTTGCTTGTGTCTAATCTATGCAGCACCAACTTTAGTCCCATTTATGAACTGTTCTTTGTCTGGTTTTTAAGATGTTATGTTTGAAGGCTGATGTTTAAAGTGTTAAGCTTTTTTCTTGAAGACGGCATGACTCGGGGAGAGACTGAAATATTCACAAATCTTCGCTCCCCTCAGCAACAAACTGCCTGACTGCTGTGCAGGTTCCCTTCTGGCTTGCAGAGAGGATGGGGGCCGGTTGTTACTGATGTGTTTGTGGAGATGCCTGCTTCTGCAGCCCTGTTTGATCAAACACCTCCCTCTGTTTTTTGAACGTGAAGATTCACAGCATGTGTATACGGGAGACAGCGGTATTGCTTAGCACTGAAATATCACCGTCTCCAGGATAAAATCAAATTGACAAGAGGAGGTATTATTAGAATATAAAAGGTATATTTGGTTTCCTATCTTTTGAACAGTTATTTCTTTATGAGAGGACATTCTATATATCCTATGACAGCTCAGTTTCTTGGAGCCTTTTGTAAGCGATACAGTCTCTTTGCTCTGGTATCCTGTCTCTGATGGTAGCCCATAGCAGTGAGATTCTATGAAGAACCTTATCAAAAGCTTTTTGGAAATCTAAATAGAATATGCCAACTAGATCACTGGCATCCTTGTGCTCATTGACTTCTTCAAGGCACCGAATGCATTTCTGAGGGAATTATTTCCTCTACAAAAGCCATCCCGAGTTTTCCCATTGTGTGTTTATTGAGGAGGAAACAGAGATGACCCATCTTTTGTGCGCTGTGGAATAACTTTTGCATTTTCAGATCTGTCGAGTCGTACACGTGCTGAGACTTGCTTGTCTGTCCCCAGTTTCGTTTGTAGTCCTTCACTACCAATTGTGGTGTGGTTTTTAAAGGACAGGAGCCACTGCTCGGGACCTGCAATGTGCTGCATGCAGGGAACCAACCTGCCCCCCAGCCAGGGAAGCACAGCTGTGGGATTTGCTGTGGGGATATCCCATAGCAAAGGGATTTGGCCACGCTCATGGAGAGCCAACTGCTCCCCAGTGCACCTGCTCCCTTGTCTACCCTTAGCTACAGCCTCGTGCCTCGGTTATTCTCAAATTGTGCGACCTACTGACTGGAGCTCACACGCAGGGCAACAGCATCGCTTGAGACACAGCTGTGCTTGTTTAATACTAAGGCTTCTTTGTCTGTGGGTCATGCGTACTTGCACGTATTCCTGCGTACCTGATGTACACAAATGGCTACAAGCAAGTCAGCTGTGTGCATACACATGCTTGGCTAATGAGAGATCCCTAATTTGATTCAGAGAATTCGTGAGCTTTGAAAATGTGGACTGTCATATTCTTAGATAGTAGGCTTTGTTGCAGATCCCAGGACTGCTGCTTGAAAAGTAAAAGTGATTCTAGCAACAACTACTCCTAATCGCCCTTGCCTTGGAGACTGCACGAGACCAAGTCTCAGCTCTATTCAGAGGTATTTATTTTTGACAAATGGCCATTTTGCAGCCTGATTTCATGGGTTCATTAGGCATAACATGTATGAAGAGATCATGCACAAACAAATGTACTTGAATATATCAATGAGGGGCATGGAAAGAGTATTCTTGGTGCAGTTCTACAAATCCATTCTGCTTAACAAGTCAATTTACTATTAATCCATCATTGCAATGTATTAAACTGACACTGCAATAAGGATCTCAAAAGGTCTTGCTTTCTAACAGTCTAATGAAATGAACATGTAAGATGTGTATTTTTAAGAAATGAGAATGTGGAACAAATAGATGCATTTCTGACAAGTGTGTAATTTTATGCTGCATGCTCTGTGCTAGACCACTACATAAATATCCTTGTTGTTTTAATTCGGACGTGACATTATCACATTCTGTTATCAACTGTCGGGCGAAAAGATATTTTTGCTAAGGTGCTGACATAGTGTAGTTCTATTGCTACTTGCGCTGTTCAGACTTCAGCATGACATAATGGAGGTGACACTTTCCTTTACAGAAGTATTTTTAAGCTAATAATTTCACTATTAATAAGCAGGTAAATTAGTTTTTATTAATATACATTGAAAATATGTCACGATGCTCTTTTAGCCATGTTCTAAGTAGAAGTTGTTGCCAATAGGTAAGCTTACATTATAGTTGCATTTTTATTTCTCTGATTATTAATGATAATATCAGACAGAAACAACTACCGTTGGAAGTGATTGGAATGAGGAATTACCTATGCTTTTGATGCTGTCACAGTACTGTCTAGGTTACAACCTACTAGGAGGATGAAAAAGCACTGCCTTTGCAATTGAGGCTGTTAGAAGGAATGTGTTTTTCAGCAAAAACACAGGAGGTAATAGTAGGGATATCCAAACATTCGCAGTCAACAGCTTTTGAGTTGATCTGTACACTTAACTCTTTCCCATATGTTTAATGGTACTGTTTTCTTGTCCTGCTCCCGGCAGCTCTCCTCCTCTTCGTGCTGTTCTGCCTCCAGTGTGGAGGGCTTCCTACCGGTGACAGTTCTGTTCAATCTACTGAAAGGGAAATAAAGCATGTCATTACTACAAAAACATCTTCTTTGTCCATGTTCTCATATAGGACTGGTGAACATGTTGTTGTTTTTTTTCAAATGGAAGGCAATACAGAAAGCTCCCTTGTCGAAAGCATCGTTCCCAACTGCTGACCTGTAGAAGTATTTGGGTAGATAAAAACGAATAGAGAGTTGGTAATTTCAAAGTCTTAAAAACTAACTGGGGAAAGTTTTGGCACAATTGTGGTTTAGTATTAGCCGCTGATGAGAACAGCCAGCAAGCTCCAGTATTCTTTCCGCTTTTCTGGAATTGGGAGCAATAGTATAAGCATACACACCTTATCCTGCATATTTAAGGAGATCTGAATTCCCCATTAAATCGACCTTTCTTTGTGTTTCAAACTAGACTAGGACCCATGACTTGCAGAAAGAAATCCTGCAATCTTCTGGCATTTGCCAGATTCAGGTTTGATCGATGATGTGTTTAAGAACTTCCACTGTCTCTCACACTTGCACATAATCTGTTTGGGTGATGGGCAAACATTTGTGGGTTCCAGTAAATTTCTAGGGTGATTAAAACATCTGCTCAAAGAGGATGCTGTTATTCCCTTCATCCTAAGCTGAGCTATCACACATCTCAGATACTCTCTCAGCGGGATAAGGAAAGAGGAAGGCGGCTTATTACTTGTCTTCAGAAAATGGTCCTTTGGCCAGGCTTATGTATATGACGGAGCTCATGAAAGGGCTGGCACTTCACTTTAGGCTACCATGATCCAATCAGGAGATCCTCTTGTAACGGTTGCAAGGCTTTTTACCTGTGTGAAGGAGATGAGACAGAAAGGAGCTGGTGAAACACGAATATTCAGGGCCACATCAACCAGCTGACCTACAAGTAAGGTTGGCGTCTATAACAGTTTCTAAGACCAGTAGACCACAAAATAGTTGAGATCATCTGCTTTTCAAAGCTGCCAAATCCTGGCTCATGATGTAGTCAGTGGGAAGTAGGCTGAACACAGAAGTTGGTAGAAATTATGTGTATGGAATATCATCTCTTAATTCTCTCCGCTGATTGCAGTAGCGGGCAGGCCAAATCAAGCATGCTGTTATGGGCTGAGGCATTGCAGTAGGCTCATAAATCTAAGATGCCTTGGAGAATGCTCACGGTTGCCTGTAGCAATTCTACGTCAAATTTAATGGTTGATTTTTGTTCAATTGAGATGCTTGTATAATATCTAAATCCAAAATATGAAATGTTTCAACTTGATTACAAGTTTGTATCAAGATAACAACAGTATAGCCTCCATCACAAACGTCCCTTGCAACACCTCCCTGTTTTTAATGAATAGTAAGGGTGATGTACGAGCGCAGTTTCACTAGTGGTCTAACGGAAGACGATATTCTTGGGCGGAGAGAAACCTTATGAAATTTAACAAGGATAAGTGTAGGGTGCTGCCCCTGCGGAGGAATAACCCCATGCACCAGTACAGGTTGGGGGCTGACCTGCTGGAGAGCAGCTCAGTGGAAAGAGACCTGGTGGACAACAGGATGACCATGAGCCAGCAATGTGCCCTTGTGGCCAAGAAGGCCAATGGCATCCTGGGGTGCATCAAGAAGAGTGCGGCCAGCAGGTCGAGGGAGGTCACCCTCCCCCTCTACTCTGCCTTGGTGAGGCCACACCTCGAGTACTGTGTCCAGTGCTGGGCTCCCCAGCTCAAGAAGGACAGGGAACTGCTGGAGAGGGTGCAGCAAAGGGCTACTAAGATGATTAGGGGACTGGAACACCTCTCTTATGAGGAAAGACTGAGGGAATTGGGTCTGTTTAGGCTGGAAAAGAGACGGCTGAGGGGTGACCTAATTAATGCGTACAAATACTTAAAGGGTGGGTGTCAGGAGGATGGGGCCAGGCTCTTTTCAATGGTGCCCGGCATTAGGACAAGAGGTAATGGGTACAAACTTGAGTGTAGGAAGTTCCATGTCAACATGAGGAGGAACTCCTTTACTTTGAGGGTGGCAGAGCACTGGAACAGGCTGCCCAGAGAGGTGGTGGAGTCTCCATCTCTGGAGACATTCAAAACCCAACTGGACGCGTTCCTGTGCAACCTGCTCTAAGGTGACCCTGCTCTGGCAGGGGGGTTGGACTAGATGATCTCCAGAGGTCCCTTCCAACCCTGTGATTCTGTGATTCTCTGCTAGGTGCTATGCAAAAGTGTATTTCAGGTGTAGTTTGGAAGTCTTGGCTGGTCCATTTTATGGCAAGGAAAATACATATTCTGTTCCCCTGAAATATTGTAGAAACTATTAGGTATCAGGTATCAGCTGTTGTGTAGATTTTACTTACGAGAACGTGAAGTAGCAAGTTGCTTTATAATCTTCTTTCTTAAGTGAATATAAAATTGCCCATTGTTTTTTGAGTGATTTCAATCTTAAGGTTGATGGGCAGATCGCAGTCTTATTCTTCTCAAGATTAATGGTTTTCCTTACCTGTCTTTCTCCCCGCCCTGTTTTTTCTTCTCCCTCCTCCTTCAGAGCCAAATTACTAAAACATAGCAGATGCTCACAAACAAAAAGAACCCTTCATGCATTTTATTTATCATGAAAGTGCTAAATTTTTAGCTTTTTAGCTCACTTAATCATTTTGACAAGATGACAATACGATGTATCATCACCAGACAGATGACACTAGACAGATGACAATACTAATCCTGCAGCAGGATCTCAAGGGAGATTTTTATTATAAAATTGACATATATTGTATCAAGGTGAATGTAACACATTTAGGAAAAGAGCAATTTGCTACTTTGTGCAGTTCAGTGTATCTCTGGGTCTTTATCACTGTTGAGTCAGAGCTTTTGCTAATCTCAGCTGCCTCAGAATTTGGGCTGTGGTAAAGCTGGCGGGTCCTTCATGTCAGCCCCCACTTCTGAAGCTGTTGAGATGCTGACAGATAGGAAGTACACAGATGTTTGCTTAATAGTTATTTCCCCAGGGGCTCCTGTCAGAGCTGTTGGCAGGGAAATAGGGGAATTACCTTGGAAATTGCTAACTCACTTTCACTGAGTGATAGACCAGTACATTACAAAACAAATTTGACCAGTTTGTGAATGTATGAACTGCCTCCAGAAAGAAAGGAAACTACTTCTAGCATAGATGTTGTCACCCATCTGTTGCTCTGTCAAATCTGTTATATTACTGTTGGCAGGGACTAGTGTCTGATGCTTCAATTGAAGGGAAGCGTTCTCTAAAACATACGTGAGCTGTTGAGCAGTCCTGGACAGAAGAAGATAAAGAGTCAGGAAGCAATTCCTAAGGGATAAGACGTGGGAGAAAAACCCAACAGTTTAAATTTTGTTTAAAGTGTGTTTTCAGAAAACATGATGATCAGCATGGTATAAGATTTGGGCAAAGAGAAATTCTAACTATACCTTCACGTGATGACTGACTGTCCTGCAATATGAGGTCTGATTACTCTTTACTTTGTGATGCAAATACTGGTAGTCAGAAGAGCAGGCTGCAGGCTGGGGGAACTGAGGTGGCTGTGATCAGGTGTTAGAAGCGTCAGCCTGCAACACATTACGCTGCTCATTTTGCTCCATAGATTACTTGCTGTGTCCACATGTTGAGCTGCTTTTAACTCATATGCAGACTTTGATCTTTCGTACTTTTTTCCTGGCATTAGCATTTTTTCTGTGACCTGTGTAAGAAACACGCAGCCCAAGAGAGGGTCTAAGCCTTGCTGATGACTGCCATATGTTGACTTATCCTGAGATATATTTTTCTTGATTTCTCTGATACATTCAGCATCACAATCCCCATATGGTTACTGCTTCTCTGTGTATTCCAGTGGGAGTTTATCTTTTGCTTTTCAAAGGTTTGCCACAGTGGAACATCCTTACTGGAACATCGTTGTGTGCCTGGTTCATCTAATTATCCTCCCTGGTTAGAGATGCATCAGGGGCTCTGCGCTAAATTGGGGAAGGCTTTTAAAGTTGAATATCTGAATACTGAAAGCTGTAGAAACACCCAAGAGTGAACAGAAGGCATCATATATTGAACAGGAGCGTTCAAAGATGGGAGGTATTGCAAGCAGGCAGCTTTGACTTCCTACTGCCTGCAACTGACTATGCCTTGATTTCCACAGCAAAACTTGGGGAGTTACAGTAGAGAGGCCTCCCCTCCCCCTGAAGTGACCAGAAATATTTTCTTCCATTACAGCAAATTTACAACATGCTACATGCTCAAGGATCTTTGCTGAGCTATTACAGTAATGTAGTACTGTGGCATAGTTCCACCCATACAACATCAAAATATGAGAGTTTCTTAATGATACTGGCAAGTCAAATTTGGGTGCTCAGATGATTTTTAATAAAAGGAACCCCCCCCCCCCCCGCCCCCAGTTTAAAACATATTGTTCATAATAAAGCACTTATCCTGCTGTCTCACTTATCTTTTCCTGTGCATTTTCACAGCCTCATACTGGGGGAATGTCCATGTTAGTGAT
This sequence comes from Dromas ardeola, assembly GCA_013398915.1. NCBI lineage: Eukaryota > Metazoa > Chordata > Aves > Charadriiformes > Dromadidae > Dromas > Dromas ardeola. The sequence continues at coordinate 34,143 of VYZM01003677.1, forward strand.
GTGATTCTAAGTGGGAGAGAACAAGTGCATTGGCCTGCTTAAAGCTCATCTTGCAGAGGGCAACAGGAGTCAGTAAAGCCAGTAAGTCGCACTGACAACAAATCCTAAAACAGAGTCCAACGAAATGCAAACTAGGTGGGACTCTGCGGAACAGGATCAGCACGCTGCTCCGATGCAGTGGTTTCCAGTGCTGAAGAAGAACCAATTCAGATCACAGCTGGAAAAACCACCCCTAACCAAAGTAGATGCTGCTTTTTCCAGTTCCTAGTAGACATGTCAGAGCATAGTGTGGTTTATTGCATTGAATGTTTATCATTCGGACATGTTCTGGATTTTTCTGTTCTTAGCTATAGTAATAAAGGAGTTTCATATAACGTCTTATTACAATGGCATCACATGTTAGGAAGCAACACTGTGAAAGATGTCACCATGATTTTGAGAGGTACAGTGTATTGGTATCATCAACAAAGGTGAATTAATGGTAACAAATGTTAGTGTGTGAAATTTATTACCTTAACTCCTTTGGAATATCTTCCATGTGGTTTCAAGACAGAAAATACGTAAACAGCTGTCGTGTTCTGCCCCTCAAACCCTAAATCCACTCTTCTTCCTTTCTCCCTTCTGTTAGTCAAAATCAGGCATATGGTGGGTACCCAAAGGCTGTAAATCAGGAAATGGTGTATTCTAAGGTCTGTGGCATATGCAGTATTTATAGTTATTACCTATACTCTATTAGTACTTCAGACCTCTGAAGCATCAGATGCACAGTAGCATTAAGATAACAAAAATAGGAACAGCAGAATAATAAAAACAATTAAAAAAAACCCTTCAGAGTTTCTTCTGAGAATAATCAACTGCTTAGAGATATTGATTGTACAACTACTACCGCATAAGCCTGTCTAACTCTTCACCCACTTTTCAAGATAAATAAGGCTACAGATGTATGAATATACGCACATGTATGTATGAAAAAACGCAGACGCACACACACACAAGACCTTTCTGTGATCCAGCTCCCCAGGTCTCTCAGCTAACTGGCAAATACGTAGCAAAGCTCTAACAAAGTAGCTAAACCAAGCAAAGACCATGTATTATATTCACCCACGGTTTCTACTCTTCCAGTTCTGCCTCGCGCAAATCACACTATTTGGCAAAGTTCTCTCACAGCGTGAACTGCTGTAAATCCTGGAGTTCTGTATTAAAGTTACACAGTAAGCGCCAGTGTATTCCATGCTAAATCACGGAGTTTTACCAAAGAAGTTGCAGTATCAGCTGCTTTCCTGCATTGTTTGTATTTATGGAGAGTGTTCATCCGTGATAGATAAGGTCAGTTTGTGCTGCTGTTGTCACTGCCCAGAGACTGAGAACGCAGTGATTTCACAGAAATTCTTTCTGCTTCTGCCATGTCCCATGTCACCCAGAAAATGAACTCTGGAAAAAGCAATCAAAAGAGTGGCACTGCCAGTGTGGATTCTAGGAACATCTGAGAGAGACTTTTGATCTCATAACTGCACAATTGTCTGGTTACTACTCTATTTACTATTAATGAAAGCTGTTGTGGAATTTTCTGCCTGGGCACTCAGGTGCCATAGGAATGAGCACTGCCTGTGCCTAGCTAGGTTAGACAGGCATAGTGAGTTGAGAGTGTTAATGATAAACTCTATGGATGAATCAACATTAGTTTCTATAATGCAGAATTACAGAAAATGCTTGGAATAAAAGCCCAGGTAAAATCAGAAGGAAATACCAGTGTCCCAGCAATGGCAAAATCAGGTGTCTGAGAAAGACGGAAACAGTGGAACATGTATGGCTCGAACGCAACTCTTTCCCAAAGAGATGGTATTTTCACAAGATAAAACAATCTTTAATACTCAAGAAGCACTATAAAAAGCCTCCTGAGTGAATGACTTCAGTTCTTAAGTCATGTCTGTGGTGAAAACACTCTTCTGATGAGTTAGCTGGGTGGAGAGATTTATCTTTACTTACATGGGTGACAGCCTACTAACAGATCCATATAACTAAAATATAAAATATTGTTAAAAAATCATGCTTAAATTCTTTCCTCACAGTTTGCCCACCTGCAATCTTTAATTCCAAGTCTAACCCAGAACCCTTTGTATGAGAAGTAAAAACTAGTAGAGATGTGCATTAAAGAAGGCCTGTGAAATTCAGAATCATTGCCATTTTGTTTTCTTCTTTTTTTTATGTGTTTTTTTTTTAAGTCACCTCAATCTATTCTAAACACCTCTACAGTGCAAAATATGTTATGGAATTCCTGTTTCAAGGAACTTGAAATCTAATTTCAAACGCAAAATAAAAGGTAAGGTAGCAGAACAATAGACAGGTCTGTGGCAAAACACTTATGTCTGTGCAAGGAAATGAAAAAGAAGTTGATTTTTATATACCAGAGACTGGATTATGGATTTAAAGGGACTCACTCAAATGTCTAATACATGAAAATGGAAACTGTAGAACAGTGGTCTCTCTCAGTAGAAAACATATTTTCCTGTTTTCATTGCAGTTTTAAATCTAGAGAAAGCAGCCAGTATATTCCATCCTGGGATGGCCTTTACTGAAGATTTGCTGCAACTCTCTGACAACATAAGAAACTTAATTTGGGGTGCTGTTTTTTTTTTTTTTTCATTTGTACTTAGAGGCAAAAGAGATTGTAACGGCTGTCTTTCATACTTCGCTATTATATGTCTGTGTTTCAATTACTGTTTTGTCAAAATTTCCCTTTAGTAGGATTTAGATTACCAAAGACTTATGGCTTTACAAAGGAAAAAAAAATCAAGACATTTACAGAAGCCTGTGTTTTTATACTGATGCTCAGCTGCGGGCGCTTCCACTAAACAGCACAACTAAATTCAGTCTGGGATGTCAGATTTACAATTTACGCAGGTTGGAAGGAATATCTATGTTAAGGGAAGAAAATGCTGAGAGAGGGAGGAGAAACCGCCAAGTGAAAAAGGGCATTTAGATTAGTAAATTCTAAGCTCTTCACGGTTTTTTGTCTCCTCCTTCCTAGTTCTTGCTGCTACTCTTTTGGGCAGTCATTTTATGGCATGCATTTGGTGCAAGTCTTCCTTTGGCACTAGTAGGTGTCAGGAAAGTGGCTATCCCACAATATAACCAGGAGGGATCAATATGGTATCTCAGCTTGGTGACAAACTGTTTTACCGTGAATGGAGTTGCTAAAACATATCCAATAAACTTAGCTGAAACGCCGTCAGGGCTGACAATCACTAAATTCAGAAGAGCCTTGGACTTTGTGAGAATCCTTTTGCTTGACAAGTGCACTAATTCATGATTAAAGGAAATGAGGAGGCTCAGCACATGAAGCAGAGGTGGAGCAAACTGCTGACATGATTAATAGCTGGTAAAAATACGAACTTGAAATAATTGCACTGTTCTTCATGCTCGTGGCCTCCTCCTATTCATGCTATACTCTTCTTTTGATGACAGAAAGAGAATATGTTACCTAACCCACCAGCTAGCCTGAGAGAGGTGTAGGAATTAGTTTTGTGGACTTTGATCAAGAGAAGCCACTCTCTAATGGTCGTAGCAGAGACATAGCAAACATGTATCCCACACTACAATGTCAGGTCAGGGATATATCAGCCATAGCTGTAGGACAGTTGAAGTTCTCTGTAGGATACAAACTCGAAAGTGGTAAAGCTATGCCTCGTCTGATTGATAGATTCAAGAGTGAAACTCAAAATAAACTTGCATTTCTGACTGCCAGACTGATCCTTGCAGTCAGGTAGAGGATCTTGTATGACTGTAATTTGATTGCAGACAGAAAGTTACAGGCTTACATTTTATTGATGTAAATTTTATTTGCCAAAACATAGTTTTAATTTTAAACATCCACCCCTGAAATGCTCCCTTTGGTGAATCTGGGTACATACCTCTGCGTTCAAATGGATTTCTCGGCCTGTCAGATGCTACTGGCAGGACAGTGATTTGGCTAGGGAGATTATTCATTCTCCTATAATTATTAATCAGCTAATAATCACCTCAAAACTTTTGATAAGCCTCAGCAAACCATGAAGTTGACTTCACCTCTCAAGTGGGACTTCTGAATAAACATGACTGTGTCCTCCTCATGGCTTGCCCAGGAAGTTAGAACAGTACTGGAGAATGACATACAGAAAGAGGAGGCAGCGCAGAGGACAGTCAAATTGAAGTATAACACTCAAAATCCCATGCTATATTCAACTATTGTGGCTGACACCAAGGTATACTTTTCTACTCTAAAGGTAGAAGGCATTTTATAGGTACAAGGCTTTTCAAGCAAAGCATCGCTAAGTGGAAAACCCTGCAGGACTGAGGAGGAGAAAAGGAGTTTTTAGTCCACAGTGGAGAGAAGCTGGAAAGAAAGAGGAAATCAAAGGGGGTGGTGGTGGTGAGGAAGAATAGGAGGGAAAAAAGAGATGTGGAGAACTGGAATAAATAAAAATGGAAGTACAGATCCTTAAGAAAGAGATGGAAGAGGCATTAAAAAGGAAAACAGCCAGTAGAATTTCCCTGAAGAAAATGGAGGTATTTTCTGGCTCTTTCAAAAAGTTGAACCTCAATAAACAAAGTTGTTCAAAATCTCAGATTTTGTATCTCAGCCAAAACAAAGAGAAAACTGAGAAGCTGTGGCAAAAAGCAGATACAGGAAGCCAAAAATCCCAAAGAAGCTTAGTTTTGGAGAAACTGAAGTGAAACGAAATGTGCATGCAAATATGCTTTCTATTAAATCAGTTTGAAGGAAACCACGCACACAAATGGGGCAAAAAGGACAGCCAAGGACTTGGGAGTAGAGCTAGTGGAGAAATAGCAGTCATAATCAGCTAGTTCAAAAAATTTTTTACTGTTGTTTCCCTCCAAAGTGATGTTTTTGCTGAACTTGAAAGGCCCAAAGCATATTAAATATATTACAAACTACAGCTAATTAATTTAGCACCCCTGCTAGAGAAACCAGTCCATTTTTCTCTGTGTCAAGTGGCCTCTCCAGTAGCATCCTCAGTCTTGGCACTCTGCCCGGTCATTCCCTAGCCTCTTGGAAATGTAAGGCAGGCGCTACTCCAGGTTGAATCTGTCTCTCTCATCTCTGTGTAAAAAAGTAAAGCATCAGAGGCAACAAACGAGCCAAGAATGAAGCTGTGTTTGATAAAGTTGTATCTGGACAGTTTTTCATCTTTAGAATCTCTTGCAAAATGCATTCAACTAAAAATGTAAATGGGTGAGTTGAGCTGCAGCAGTTGCACTGTTTGGCAAATTTGCAGATTTCAGCAGCCACATTTGGTTTTCTTCCCATATACATAAATCCTATTAGATAAGAGATGGGAGAGAGATCCTATAGTAAAATCCCCATTATCAAAGGTAATGGAGAAACTCGTGAGACAAGAAACCTATACAAGTACTACTGGGTGCACCTGAGCGCACAACTAATACCCCCAATGTCTGTGTCCAGAGCAGATCTGAGTTCAGTCAAGCTTATTATCTGGCCGTGTCACAGCTAGGTTGGCTCTTGCATAGTTACACTGGCGTTCCCCAGTCTTCCAGAGAGAGGATTCATTAATCCTAGGTGTAGGTCTGCAGCTACATCATGGCTTGAACAAACAAGCCCTGGAATCGGGAGCATGGAGCTGCAGGTGTGGAGGCAGTGGTTCTGCATGCCATTAGCTCAGATCCAGCTTGCACAGAGCTGCTGTGCACAGCTGTACTCCGTCTTACTTCTTGTGGGTCTGGAAATTGTCCCTGCACACTATTCCTGACAGCCCACTTGGTCCTGCCAGTGTGGCGCAGGCACTGAGATGTTTTGAATCTGCCAGGGTTTATAGTTGGAGTTCCCTGAAACACAGAACAGCTCTGTGATTTCCAAGCCTGTACGTGGTATGTGCATATTCTACACCACTGCACCTAAACTATAATATAAAGTATATCAGAGCCAACTACCTCTGCAGCCATACTAAAGATACACCAGAATTTGAATAATCCGATCCCAGAAAACAGAGGGGCAATTCTTATAGTAATTTCTGCAAATTACAGCTCTGCAAGGCTAGGATGACTATGAAATGGAGGTGCAGGAGAAGATGAATTGCAAGGGTGTCTTGAGCTGAACATGGAAAAATGCTTGTCTTCTACACTGTCATGGTAAGTCAGATACATGACTATCAGTATTTTCAACAGAAAAATACGATGAGCTGCTTAGATCAACTGAAATGTATGTGCAGAAGGAGAGGCAGCTAAATTAAAAATCCTTGAAGGGAATCCTGGGTACTCAAATATTTAGAGACAACCAAAGCAGGTTTCATTTGCCTCCTGGATACATTCACCTCCCTGGGAGAACACAGAAAACTGTGGGGGACAGCGGTACTCTGAAACATTCCTCTTCTTGGCTAATGAGGGAGGAAGGAAAATTCCATTATGAATATGTATTCCAAATGAATATGTAACCAACCACTAAAATCAGCTCCTTTGTCATTCTAAAGATTGTGAAGGAGAGCTGCATTTTCACTACAACAGCACTAATAGACTATCCTGATTCCCTAGTGGGTAAAGGAAAACTGAACACCAGCATCCCTCCCTCGAGAATTACTTAATTTTTTCATCCCTTTGATATATCCTAGAGAAAGGACCCCAAGAAAATGTTAGTGGGTGATGAATTAAAACAAGTAGCTCTCAGACAAAGCAAACAATCCAAAATATTATGGGTTTCAAGTTATATATGTTCTTGGAAAAAACACAGAAGCTGAAGTTAAGTGTGGGGTTTTTTTCCCTAATAAAGGACTAATTAATCTGATTTCACAAAGCTTGAATGTAAAGTGCTATTTTCTTTCCTCCTTTGGACTCGGGATGAGCTACTGCAAAAGACTTTTAGCTGTCCAACTTCAGGCACTTCAGCCCAACATTACCATTGCAGAAAACAAAGGTAAAACTAACCCCTTTTCCAATGCCTGTTCAATCCCGGGAACACCAAAATCCACTGGAAGACGTCATTTTACCCTTTAAAGTATGTCCAGAATTATAATGCCCAGAGCGATGAAACAAGAACCAGACACAACAGGTGTCAGGTCTCATCTAGAAGGCACCAAGGATATATACCTACCTCATAGAAACAGCTCTGAGTTCCGCACAGAGCAATGCAGCCATAAATTCATTGAACTGTTGTGGTTCTGATGGTGCCTCTAACTTTTAAAAAACCAACAGTTACAGCACTTGTCTAGAAACCTGGATAGCCAACTTCTAGCTTCTCCATCTAAAGGACCCTCGCAGTTACTTTCCAGGAGGGTGCCATAAAATGACATAAAGCAAGCTGTAGGAAAAAGGCAGCTTTCTCTGGCCTGTTAAAGCTCGGCTGCTGTACAGCTAATAATGCAAGGTACATGAAGTAAGTAAGCAAGACCACGACAGAGCTCTTTATAAAAGTGATTCGTGTGCGCCCTGGGAATGACGGGATTTTATGCCCTTCTTTCTGAAGCAATACTTAGTCAGTCATAGCCTTTCACTCTGTCTCAGTTTCCTCATATTTAAAAATGAAAATAATGGCTCCAACCTATCTCACTAGGGTTTCTGAGGCTGAATTAGCAATTATGAACTGTTATAAGATCTCTGGAGAGCTGGCAGATCATAGTATTATAATGTTTTCTGCTGTCTTAAATACTGGATTTGGGTAACTCAGTGTGTGTATGTTCTGTTGCCCTGCTTCAGAGAGACAAAAGGGAAAAGAGCAAGTCTGATACAGAATCAGAAATTCTTCTTTATTACTATATAATGACAGGTAAAGGCACATTGATTCTTTTAACGTATTCTTCTGGTACCCACATGTTAACACAGCTGTGGGTTAGAGACTAGGATTTTGATTGATACCTCTGTGCCAGTACTTTTCTTCCATGAAGAATCAATTGTTTTACTTAACGTGAAGCAATAAACAATACGAGCCCAACACTTCACCTTTGTGGATAAGGATTCAGAATGAATGTTAATAGAAAAGTCCTGGTTCAAAGTTCCCAGCTTCAGTGAATATCCATTTACCCTGTTGTGTTTGTGAGCACAAAAAGATGATTCAGGAGCTGGTAGAAAAGCCTAAGTCTTTGTCATGGTTTAGGCCAGACTGGCCACTGAAACGAACGAGAGATGCTCTCCCCTACCTCTCCTTTCAGGGAGGGAGGATGAGACAGAAAGAGTGAGTTTATGAGTTTAAAAGAAACTAAACTACTTTAATGAAATATTAATAATTAAAAAAAAGAAAAGATAATAATATATAAAAAATAAAAATAATGAAATATATACAAAATATACAAAACCACTATTAAGCTCCCAGGATGATGGTCACGTTACTGGCAGGCACTGGGAAAGTCCCAGACTGGACTCAGCGATGGATGGGAACTGAATTCCGGATCTGGATGCAGGAACACACAGATCGGGATCAAAGGCAGAGGAACAGACACAGTCCTCCTCAGACACCGGCCGCTGAAGAAACAGTGCTGACCCTTTGATCCCTCAGCTTTTATACTGAGCATGATGCAGATGGGATGAAATACCCTGTTGGGGGGTCAGAAGCAGAAAAGCGTAGAGGGGTCGCACCTGTGGGGAGGAGCAGACAGGACAGGTGACCCAAAACTGACCAACAGGAGGGTACAAAAGCCAAGTGTGCTCTGAGGGCTGGCAGGAGTGGACCAGAGATACCAGTGGCAAGATTCTTAGTGATCAGCATCTACTTCATCTTGCTGCCAAGGCTGCTGGAGGCTTCAGGTTTTCTGCAGAGGTCAGATAAAGAAGTTATTTTCCTTTTCTGGGTGAGGGTGGTGGGGGGGAGTCACTAATCATCTCTCCCGGGTAGCCAACTGCCTTCACAGCAAGGCCCTGTGCACTGGGATAATAGCCAGGCATGGTCAGCATGAAACCGGTTTCAAATCGCCAAGGTTAGGAAGGACAGTAAGCGATAGGCTAATCCCATTTCTTTAATAAGAAAAGCACCCTGTTGTACCCAGTCTTATAGCAGTTCTCTCTCCAGCCTGCCTGGAAGCTTCAGCTCCTTGTAAAAACTCTGGAGGTGTAAATCTTACCTTTACCACCATCTAATGTGACAGTAACACTGATATAGATGTAGACTAGGTTGTCCATCTGCAGCTTCTCAGATGTATACCCTTTTTCCCATATCCTCCTCAAGCCCCTTCCTCAGAGTGAAACCAAGTCATATTCCACCTCTCTCGAGCACACAGCCCTCACTGTTGGCCAGCTTATGGCCAGCTTACGGTCAGCAGCTAGGGCGTTCTTACATGTCAGTCCCTGATACTGATATTACTGTGTCTTACAGCAAATACTTCACATTCCCAAGTCACCCTGGGTTTTAATGAGCCATATTTAAGCAACTTGCCAGCATCAAAATCCCTGTTATTATTTCAGCTGTGCCTCTGAGATAAGGCAGGTGGTAAACAGATCCAGCCGGACGGCAGATTTGCCTGCAAAACGTGTGCTTGTTCTTTTGGAAATTTTAGAGACTGCTTGCTTGACTTGCCCTTTAGAAAAGCTTTGTTCTATTAGAGTTTCCTGCCCACAGCTTCATGTCATCTACTGGAAGCAGCTGACAAAAGCATCACATTCACTTTTTCCATAAAGAAAAAGCTTGATGTTCTGCTTGTCCTTTATGTTGATCTGCAGCATGAACCCTTACAAGTGGTTTTTGTGGGTACAAAGGAGAACAGTGACAGTATGCCCAGACTGCCACTGTCGATGTACCCAAGCTCTCTGCAACAAATTACTTATCCAGTGAGTCTGAATTTTGTTTCTGAGCAGATAACAGTTTCTATAAGTGGACCTTGCACCCAGAGCTACTCACTGAGTATTTTCTGTGAAGAAATTTTAGCAGAGGGACTGTACTCACAGCCATCACTGTTTGGCACTGTAATGTTTGCAATCTAAAACCTGATTGATACGGGCTTGTTCCATGAGGTCATATAGCTGTTGGAAAGTAGCTAGTATCTAATCTAATCAGTTCTCACAAACTAATCATTAGCAAATAGTATAACCATGGTCTGACTATCCATCCCAAGTGCAGAATGATCTTTCCTCCTCAGATGTGTAAGTTAGATGAAAATGGCCACATTCTCTGTCAGCTGCCATCTGTCAGATGGTTTTGTAATGTGGAATTTTGAAAATAATAATTTTTCTACACTTTTCTTTTAGAAAGGCTGTTCTGTAGTAAGAGATGAGAGGCACTAATCTAATTCCTTATTAGTAGACCTTGCATGGTAGAAAGACCTTTGTGCGTGGTTACACCCCAATACCACTCAGCAGAGATTAAGATGCTCTTCTTCTGCCAGCTTCTTTGCTAATGCCATTCCCGACATGGTGGGAGGCTCGAGGTGGTGGTGTTTCCAAAGCTGCTTTTCCTAGCGTGAGAGCAATGCCTTAGAAAACGCACTTTATTATTATGCTTGTAATGCTCTTTCTTGATGGGAGAGTGTTGAAAGCAGCAGGAGATTTTGTTTTCGGATTCAGTCTCTAACTAGAGTGAATTCTTGGCAAAGAAAGGCCAAGATGGAGATTTCTGAAAGATGGGACTGCTTGTAAATAGAGAGTCTCCCATTTTTTCTGCTATTGTGAAGTATTTTGAATGGTTTTCAAACATTTTCTGTTCTTGTTCTCTATTTAGCACTGTTGCATTCATAACTCTCTGCATAGTATTAATCATAATTATCAGATTCAACAATACTGCACTATGTAGCCAAAAAAGGTCTGGGAGGTGTTCCTCTTCCTTACGTAGAGCATAAACCCAAAAAGCAGGATGACTAAAGCACAGCAAAGCTTGCTGTTCATCTAGTAACTACAGTGTGAAAGAGTATCCCAGAAATCCTTACAGATGGCAGACCAGCAATAATAATACCAATTCCAGGTGGTTCAAGAATAAATTTGTAAGGCTATCCCTGTAAGGTATTACTATAAGGAACAGAGAAAAGTGCTTTCCACAGCCAGTGTCAGAAATTTTAGCTATCAATCCTCCTGCCCTCTCTCCAAAGGGGACACCTCTATTAATGAGCATCTAAGTATTAACATAACAGAGCAGGCTCATTAATCTCCAGAGCACCAATTGCTACTGAGAAAGAAAAACTGAGTCAAAATTGCTGCTCTTAACATTTGTGAAGAACAAAATGAGGATTATTTTTTTTCCACGTGCCACATGGATCTTGCACTTGGCCTTAGACTGATGCTTGATAAAAATCATGGTCAAAATCTTCAACCTGGGTGTATAAACTAGGCTTTTATTTTCAAATTGATGCACTACCTGAACAAAACCACCCTAATTTTCGACAGTGCTGAGCAAATGCCCCTCTGATTCATTGCACCGGCAGTTAAGAAATCCCAGCACCTCTGAAAATCAAATAGTGCTTGAATTTACAGCTCCTCTATTTGAAAATATCTTCCTCGGTCTCCATCTGTTTAAACGGAGAAATGCAAAGCCAAGGGCACACAGTGATCTAGGCAGTTAATAATGTTTTTGGTGATGCAACAAATCAATGAAATGCTTGGGAATAATGGCATCAACTGGGATTGAACAGTTTCATGACAGTGTCACTTTCAAACAGATGGATTTTGGGATTTTTTCCCCAAATATTTCTGAACGTATCAGTTGTGGCAGGTCACAGTCATGTCCCTCCCTCCACCTCCATCTTCACTTTAATTGTTCTTATGAACAAGCAAGCAGCCTGGGCATGTTACTGCCCATTCTGTAAAGGTTTAGAAATCTTGCGTAGCATCTACGACTTGCTGGACACATGGCATTAGGAAAGGTGAGCATTGCCCTTCTCATCTTGGGGGAAGGGAAAGGAAGAAGAGGGGACAATTACAGAGTCCCCTGAATTGGCTTCAGTCATTACTGAGTAATGCTGTAAAACGAACTGAAACGGCAGACTATCTAATCGCTCCAGGACAGTCACATGGAGCTCATCATTGCAAGTAAGAACTGATTCTCCTTTCCCTTGTGACCTGCAATTAGCATCTGTCTGACTACTTCTATGTAAAGCATTAATATTTCTAGCCCTGGAAGTGCCTGTGCTCATGTTTGGAGTCTTACTGCATCTGCCCCGAGCAGTGGTAGCTTTCTCTTCCACGTCCTCTGTGCTGGGTGGCTCTCTGGGATAAAAAGCTGTAGCTTTTGCTCTTCTATGAGACTGTTCTCTTGGGCATTCCCACATCTTTATGGGCCCATCTTTCAGGGCCTTCTTCTTCCTCTCATTACTTATTTATTGCATGTAGCTGCTTATTTGGCTGACGGTGCAATTTCTGTCCTTGTACACCTTGTCCCCTCCGATGAGCCTCATACATTTTAAAGACAATTTTATTAAAAAATAAAAGCAGTTGAGTTAAATAACAGTTTGTCTGGCCAAGACCTTAAAGGAAGATTTAGCTGAGCTACAGTACGAGCTTCACGCTGTTATGGAAGCTGAGGCAATATTTGGTTTTGCCTCGTTCACATAATTTGTTGCAGAATATCCCAAGCAAATGCTGCCAAACTGCTGGGCAAGCAAAGAGGGAAGGGAAAACAACCTACAAGCTATTTAATGCTTTCTGATCACCACACACCCAGCCGGATGGGTAACGGCAACATATTTAGGTTGACATTGTGAGCTTAATGCCAATCATGTATTTAAGGGTGTACTATTTTGCTCTTTGATACTCAGTGAAATACAGCTGAAAGAATCGAATGAGACTTTTTTGGGTGCTGGATATAACTTTACATAAAAACCTGCTGTGGAAAGCCTTTTTCTCTCTGGAGATGGATGATCGACAATGGCCATCTATTTCTTTCCTTGGTATTAATAATGTGAAGCGTATATTGAGCATCACTTTGTGAGAAACCCTTTGATATCTTTGTTAAACATTGTCCTTTGCTGTAGCTTTATCTCTAGCAACAAATCTGGTGCGTTTTGAACAGACAGAACAAACGATAAAAACAACTTATCCTATTGAAGGAGCCCATTCAAATTGAAAATGAAGATTACTTTTTACAAGAAAGGTGGTTTATCTGTCCCAGGGAGAGGTATCTTACTCTGATCAGATACCACCGTGACAGACAGAACACGGCGGCACCCGCTTAGAAGACCTTCCCCAGGCGAGGGCCGGGCGGAGCGGAGGGAATTCCTTGGAGAGGCCATCTCCCGACCTCCCGCAGCTTCGCAGCGGAGCTGGGGCCCTGCCCAGAAGCGCCCGGAGAGCGGCTGCCGCCCTTCGGGCGGCTCCCCGCAGCAGCCCCGCTCCCTCAGGCCGTGCCCCGGCCCCCCTCCCCGACTCGGCCCGGAGCGGCGCTACCTCCTCCGGCCCCCGAGCGAGGGGTCCGACCCCTCTCCCCCGCAGCCTTTCCTCCCCGCCCGCCGCCGCTCCAGGGCCCGCACCCCGCTCCCCGGCGGACAGCCCTGAGGCCGCTGCCCCCTCAGAGGGGCTGCCCCGGACCTCCCAGGCCTCGCCCGGCGCCTCCCCCCTTCCCCTCCACCACGGGCTGGCGGGCGCTGCTCGAGCCAGCTCCAACGGCCGTTTAACGGTCGCCCCAACGGCTGGAGCTGCGCCCGTCAGGGCCGCGGGGCAGCCGGCCGCCGGGGGCCGCCCACCGCCGGGGGCTGCAGCTGCGGGGAGGGGGACGGGGACGGGGACAGGGAGGGCGACGATTCGAGCGACGCTGCAGCGGGTGCGGCCCCGGCAGAGGGAGCCGGAGACCGCCGGCCCCGCGGCTGAGGTAAGGCGGGGCCGCCGGGCTGAGGAGGAGGAGGCGGCGGTGGTGGTTGTGGTCCCGGGGCTCCTTTTTGCCTTGTTTTCACGCTGTTGGTGAAATAAGCGACTTTCCTTTTTATTTTCTTTTTAGCCTAAGCAGCCCCACCGTGGCGGCCGCAAGCAGGCGTACCGCAGTGGGTGGCCGTCACCGCCATGGCCTGTGCCCATCGCTTAGTCTCTGTCAGTTCTTTTCCCAACTGGGCAATCGCACCCATACTAAAGGACTACACCACGCTGGGGAGAAACAAGACCTAAAAGTAACGTGCAATCCAAAGTACTGCATATTGCCTTAATTTCATGTCGTAAATGAAGTTGCCTTTAGAGTGGCTCCTCCCCCGCTCGCTGCCGGGCCCGGCCATGCTGCTGGAGCCACAGCTGTCGGGTGAGGAGCTGCTTAACATGCTGGCGGTGTCCTCCGCCTGCTCCTCGTTTCATTTTGAGTAATCAATCAGGCTGCTTTGGAGCTACAGCTTACGATCTGTAATTTGTATAATTTGATTTGACAGTAATTCCATCGTCGTTATGTTTATTTACAAGAGATGCCCTGTGATTCGTTCAGTTTTATCTGTTGTTTTCCTTGCTTTTTCAAGCATGGTTTCATAATTTCCCATCTAATTCTTGGGGACTGCCATGGATTGTGGCTCCTGAGGTGGCATTCACTTGTTGGTGCCACGCTCGAGGGAAGAGTATGGGTCTGCACAGGGCGAGCTCACCCACCCATAGGTAAAACTGGTATAGTCTTACTGGAAATCTCTTCCTATATTCTAATATTACAGATGTTTTCTGCTTTCTATCTATTTAGTTTTGGACCCTCTTTCCCCCATTTATTTTTGTTTTAAAACAACTCGCTGTGTTTACCTTCAGACTCTTGTTAATTTTGAGGAAGGCAAATAAGTACAACTTCAGCATGTCAGTTTCCTAAGAGCTAGATGCCGAAAACAATGCAGCACAAAGAATTACGGCACGTTAACTGCTAGAATGCTGTATTTTTTAATCACCTGCCCCTGGAGTTGAATATGAAACCTGTATCAAATTCCACTTGCACTCCTTGAATGAGGTATAGGAAAAGCTAGGTATACCAAAATGACTTCCAGAACAGTGTTTTGAACACGGGACAGAGCTAACCAGTAGGAAATGGTGAGTGGATGGGTTTACCATCCATCCTGTCTCTCCGTAGAGTTCTAGTGTTTAATTCAGAAACACTTGGGATATCATCTGGAGTTCTTTACTGAGCAGAGATGCCTACAAAGAGAAGAGAGCTTTTATTTTTTCCATAACATATCCTCATTGTAGGAGAAGAGATGGAGGTGTCACCTTGGTATATAACACCTTGTCAGAGAAACCGTGCAGAAAGTGAGAGATTGTTTTCTTTGCAACCTCACGACTTTCAAAGTCACATCTCTCCCTACTCCCAGAAATACACTAAGCCTGTAGCTTACTGGGAGAGAGAGGCGGAGTACTTGTTACCTGTGTTGTTGAAGTTGTATCACCATGCAGAAAATAATACATGGGAAAAGGAAATTCGTCTCCCACATGAAGTACTTCAACCACCTGAAAGTTCAGATCCCTGCCTCAGGAACACATATTTATTTTACCAATTAATAACGGTCCTTGGACTAATGCTCAAAACCAAACACTGTCTTCTCTCAGGTGCATGTTTTAAGTCCTCAGGTGTTCTATAAAAGCAGACCATTAACATCAATAGGCAACAGCTGAGTGAAGGCAGTTAAGTAGTGATTTGGGATCCTGGTATGTTAATTATGCCTAAGACCCAACAAGGTGTCTGTCTTTGTTTTCGTCTTCTAAAAAAAATCAAGGAAATAACGATGCGATCCTCTTTTTCAAGATTTCCTGTAAATATAAATATTTCTGCATGCATCTAAACGGTAAGATGATTTTTAATTTTTATTTCAGTGACACAAGTGGCTACTTTGGAAGTAAGCAATATCACAAAACCCTAATTTTTTAATGTCTAAATCACGCTAGCATGTGTAAGCACAGTGAAAATTTCAGGATGGAGATTTTAAAGCTAATGAAAAATATTGTGTAAGCACGTATATGTGCTAATCATGCAGATAAACAGAACTTCTTAAGTGTGATTTACATATGTTAACTTTGTAATTGTATGCACAACAGGCAATTACACAAGAGTTAATAAAACAATAGTAATGATTTGTACTAGGTAATTGAAATTTATGAAGCAGTTTTGGTGTCTCTAATAAAGCTGTGATGTCTTCAAGTAGAGCTAATGATAGAAGTGACTAGCATGAATAAACTTAATTAATGTTACATTTGTCAAACAAAGACAGTATAATATTTTTTAAAGGTGTCTGAATCTTAGTATCATCATTCTATAGATGGGAAACTGAGGTGGGAATGTAAGTCACATTTTGGTTTGCTTTGCAACTTAAGTCAGAAATGGGGTACTGCAGTCTTTCATCTCATCACCCTTTTCTCATACTCACTAAAACCTTGGCTGTTATTTACAAATACTGTGCAAAGTGCTGGTGTGCTTTGGCATTACTCCCATGCCTGTGGCATGTTCCCCAAATTACTGTTGTGTTTAGCAATTTGAATCCTTTTCTCATGTTTGCACCACTTTAACTGTAACTGTTTGTTACTATTGAGCTCAGGTGTATATCTGTTACTCTGAAGAATTAAGCTGATTGCTCCTGGATCAGGGTGTCACTGTCTGTGCCTTTGAGGTCTGTGAAGAAAGAAAGAAATGAGATCTCTGTATGTGAGAATGTTTTTGTTTGAGCATGGCTTACTTTTTAGAATACTGTTTCTGTGCTTAGTGTTTATGTTTAGGTTACTTTATCTGAGAGTTTTAATTCTGTATTCTTTCTTTGCTTGCATACCATAGGATATATTTTCAAGGTGATAGCAAGTTCTTTTTCTCACCAGAAAATTCTGTGTAATTTGCGAATAAGGTAATTACCAGCCAATTGCAATGGTCCTTGCTTTATGTGTTTTGTGGGGATTTCATCTGGACAGAGAATTAAGGCCTTTGTGATAGGAAGATCTTTTCTTTATGTTCCTGTTTTATTGCAATGTCAGTCTCTGAAAGAAAGTATATTTACTGTAGGACAGAATGAAACAGTATGGAATGAATTCTTTCAGCTCTCTCTCACTGATCACGTAACTTTCTCTTGCTTCAGAAAAGTACTGGATCACAAAGGTATGGATTGGTGGTGAGGTGTGATTTTGGGGGATGCAATTAGGAAGGACAGGGGAAAACTCCAGCAGTAAGGTAGTAAAAGAAATGGCAAGCAAATCAAATAATTGTTTTTCAGATGTGGTGTTAGTAGTTTGAAGCTCTACTGACAGCAATGAGTAAGGACTGCAGGGGGCACAAAGATTATAAATCAAGATTGACACATATTGGCAGAATTATGTATCAGTATTTTTGAGAACTAGGAATTAGTGTATGGAATTACGTTCTGTTTTCCTCCTCTCCCACTCCCTCCTTGCCTCCAGCTGAGCTCCTAATGGAAAGGCTGGGGGGAAGGGAATGGGAAGCAGCAGAAGGATGTTTATTGCTGCTTGGTAGGAATGTAAATTAAGTAACTAATGATGTGCATTGAATAAATGGGTTTGGTTTTCTTGTCTTAATTCTTACTGCAAATTGCTATGAACAGCCTGCCTCTGCCTTTCACTCACACATAAGCATGTGTAAATTTGACCTGTTCCTAGGAAAGTCTCACCGAACGGAGTCTCATTTTTGAACATCTTCCCCTTCTACAGGAACCAGAATTTTCTTGAATCAGGCGTGACATGGCAGATCTCCACCAATACCTGTCATGTTTAGGACTGCAATGCAATGTGGGAAAGATAGGTCTGGTTGCCAAAGCTCTGGGAACTACTCCTTTTTTTTCCTTTTTTTTTTTTTTTTTAGTAAAGTAAGACGGTGGGATTTGAAAGCCTATGAGAGCAGATGGAATGGTGATGCTCCTCCACCACTCTTTTTTGTTTCTTGGTAAATTCTGAAATGTCTGTGGGTGGAGGGCTGGCTGATGTTCATCCACTGCTCATGGGCTCCTCACACAGGGAGTGACCTACAGTAAAAGTGCCAGAAAGCTTCACAGGTGCACCTTTTCCTTGAGCTTTGTTTCTGGAGGGAGTTTGAGCTGTTAAGAAGGCATTGAAGTGGGAATGTTCCACATCCTCCTTTACTAGGAGGAAGTAAAAGGAGGAGTTCAGTGGTATTCATTACTAGGCATCCTGTATTTGGCAAACGACAGAAAAAGGAAGCAGAGGGTTGATGTTTTAGGTAAGATAACTCTGATCTAGCTAATGGTGCTGAGGACCCAAGAGAACAATTGGACTGACACAAGCAGTAAAGATGAGGGAAGCTCTGTGTCATGCCAGTTGTCCTTGGAATTTAATCTAGGACCTTGCCAGTTTAATTTAGGAATGAGGAAGGAGTGGTTCAGTTCTTTCTGAAAACTGGGGGAGCCATCAAAGTCCCTTTCCATACAGCAAGAAACGCAGGTCAGTCGTCTGCATTGTAAGTGGACCTAATGCCTGCTTCAGCTGCTTTAGTTTTAATGTAAGATGTTGTGACCCAGTCCCAGGGTGTAGTCTCATTACTGAGTTATCTCACACAGCCCTTTTAGAGGGTCAGGCTCGGATAGCTTTCTGGTTGGTATCTGTTGCAGGTTCGTGCTTATCATATAGGATTCTATTTTCTCTTGCTGAGTAATCCAACCCGCTTCCACCCTAACTTCACCAGACAAGCTCAAGTCTTCCTTGCTCATGTAGATAGGAAACTGAGGCAGTATCTTAAGATTGGGAGCCATCTGCTGAAAACTGCTTGGTTTCATTCAGTACAAAGACTTGCAAAATACAGTACAAGGCCTTGGCCTGCGATTTCTCTCTTCAGCAGATAATAAAGATCATGGGTGACTGCTTTAAGGGAGTGCTGGAAAAACATTTTGCTGGATTTCATTGTTGTTGTTTTTAAATCCTTTCCCTCCACTTCCTTGTTTTATCTTCTTTCCATGCTTGTTTTGCCCCTGTGCACAGGCTGACCCTGCGAATTAGGGATTATCTGCTAGGATGATAAATTCAGCACCTTCCCAAGTCACTCTCATAATCCTCACTGTCTGTGTGAGGATCACTCAAGCAGGAAGGTGTGGAGAAAATACTGCTGAGAAAGTGTGAAGAGAGGAAAGACTTGCAGTAACAAAGATGCTTTTGCTTTGGCACAAACAGCTATGATCTCTTCCTCCTTGTTGCATTTCTTCATCAACATCCTGATCCCTGAACTGTATATTCTCTGGACAGCATGTCACTTAATTATTTTTCACTGGATGGAAAAACTGTAATTCCACTAAATTAAAAATAGAGCTGCAAATGGGCTTGGTTTGATCTCTGTGGCATCTGAGGCAGAGGAAAAAGATTAATTCCCACAATTAGATGTTAATTGATGTCTGAGCATGTCTATTCCTAGAAAACAGCAAGACCACATATCGCATAACTAGCACCATTAAAACAGCATCGTCTGCCCTCTGTGCTCAGCAAGCGCAGAACTGGAGGAGGGGGAACTTACTGTGAACCCACATCGAAATAGAGCAGTGGGGGATGCTGTGAAATGAGCAGAAACTTGTGATGGGGAGGAGGGAGTGCAGCCTCTTTGAATGGTTAAGATCTGGTGGTTAAATGCACAGAGTATTACGGAACTGTGGTTTTGTTTGTTAAACATACATCCACTTTATTTTCATTTCATTGCTGGTCAAGTCTGCTTGAGATTCACATCATAAGCAACTACAAAGGTTTATTACAAACTGATGAAATATCTGATAACGAAAAAAAGAAAAATATTTTCTTTGGCCTTTGGAAAACCATATACTAACAGTTTTGATTAAATGGAATAAGAGGTCACTGAACCTGGTCTTTTCCCTACTGTGTGTAACAGCTTCAGCTACATCCATTTCAATAATGAAATTCTGTTTCTGTGCTGCCTGTGCCTTATATATAAAGCACCATGCACTGTATATATTTCATTTTGTTTCCATTTTACAATACAGTAAAAATCTTTTTCAACTAGAATAGATGCTAGCCTTGGATACTGATGTGCTGAATAGAATAATAAATCCTGTGCATCACGGGCTTGACTTTCATCCAAGAGTCTCAAAGAGCTTTATAAACATCAAGTAATCTTTCCAGCATGCCCATCACAACTGGAGAGTGTTACCACCATTCTGCAGCTATTATTATTAATTTGTATCGTTGCATCTAAGAGCTCCAATCAGACTCAAGACTTTACTGTGTATATAATGGAAAGTTAAGCCCTGTCCCAGAGACCTTTGAACACTTACAGAAAAACAGGAGAGGTAGACAAGAGGCTAGAGGAAAATAGGATAACAGTAGAAGGGGAAAAATATCAAAACTTGGGGAGTGACCAGTGTTGGAACGGCATAGTCTGTCCAACCATTGTCATGTATCTTGTAGGCAGTGCAGTGAAGATGAGACCTGAAGAACTTTACTGTGTGACTGCTTTCATGTTTAAAGGGCAGCACAGGAAGGGTATGTCTGAGGCGCACTTGACTTGATAAGCAATTAAGTTTGCCTCAATATTAGGAGAAAAATTTGTAGAGTGGATGTAACTGAAGGAGTAAAGATTGTTGCTTTATGTGTGGTAGTAATGCAAATGTAACTAGTGGTCTGAGGAAAAGAGGTAAACAGAGCTGCCAACCACTTGCCCTAACAGAGCTGTCGACAACCTGAATGTGGATAGTGGGTGTTACGAGAGACTTTGCTGTACCTGCACCCTGTGATGATCTCAATTTTGTATTCCTGTTTCCGGACATGCTTAGTGAGGAATTTGCAGCAGAAAAAGGGAAGCACTAAGACTGTACCACCATATGTAGAATATTGTATACAGCCTGGTCACCTGTGGTCAAACCAATTAAACTGCAGCAGGTGTGAATAGAGCTCTTCTGATGATTCAACAACCGCAGAAGCAATTTTAGGAAGCAATGTCTGGCATGTTTAGGCTGTGCAGTGATTCTTTAAGTCTTCTGGCATGTCACTTGGGCTTACCCTTGGATTCTTTGTGTAGTCTAGTAATGTGGCACTGCTTTGGGGGAAGGAAGAACTTGCTTCTAGGATTTCCTCCTAGCCTGGTAGCACTTAACACCTGGAATAGTAGGGAGAGTGCTCAGCTTGGAGCACCCCCTACACTGACAGTTAAGGAATTGCCATAGGTCTCTGACCCCTACAAATGGGGCAGGGGGGTGAAGGTGCATCTGAGCCATCCATGCTATGCACGAGTTCTTTACTTGCTAAGCTGATAACTAAGTGGAATGCCTCTCATTTTACAGCTCCTCTACTGAAGACTTAGACTACAGAGCTAACTGGGGTTATACTTCAGCTTGGGTCTCTCCAGATGCAGAGTCTGAGGACCATCTACAGCAGAGCTATTCAGTTTACCCTGAAATCTGTTCTCCCACTTCTGAGATGCACATGCTCGTGCCTAGCTCTTTATAAAGGGCAGAGATTGCACGTCCGTTTCCTCCCAGCTGTTGAGTACAGAAAACACCTGGAAGAGGAGAGTGTTTGTGATTCCTGTGTACAGCTTCTGTTAGACTAGACCTCTCCTTCTCTAGTTTCATCCTGTGACCCCACCTCTGTTTTTCTCATTTGTTTTCTGGTCACCTGGCTTTTCTTGGTAAAGCTTAAGCAGAACTTGGTTCATTGTCCAAGTCTAGAGCACAGGCTACTTTTTGAGTAGATTGCCTCTACTGTCTACATCTTTTCAGCAGTGTAGACGGGCCCAAGTCATCCCTGATGTAAGAGTACAGATGCTCAGAAACCTGTAACATTGAAAGTACAACTAGTCTGTAGACTGTTAAAAACAAAACAAAAGAAAACCCTCAGAGCCCTCATGCTGCTTCTGCCAACCAGACTGTTGGATCCCAGGTGTTTCTTAGGTACGTGTCACACTGCTGCTCCCATCCTCCACACCACACAGCGCTCCCACAGTACGTTAGGCTTCCTTTGTGCCACGACTGTAGCTGGTTACAGCTCAAGCTTGTTAGTGTGGACCCCTTTGCCATTCCACACCATTACTGCTGGTTAACCTTGCTGCTGAGGCCTCCCTCAGTGACTAGCCTGTGAGTTGGGCAGAACATATACTTTCTGAAATCTTTGTGCAAGTCTGGCTCTTTGTGCTCTTCCTTACCATCACCAGGGGGCTTAGGTGGCCTGCTGTGTCAGAGAGATGGTGGTTTTGAATCCTGGTCTGTGATTCTTTGTGTGTATCATATAAAATGGCTGTGCTTAAGAAATTCCTCTTGTGAAGTCTGTGTTCCTTGTGTTCTGCCATGTTATCCCTGGCTTTAATCTAGAATCCCAGAGACTTTGTGGTCTAGGGAGACGTCTTCCAATCCAAGGATAATGGACACGACGTAAACATGGGGCTGTGCCTTGAATGTAACAAGTCAGGCTGACTTAGGAACACTGGCTGTTGGTTTGTTCTCATCCTGACTAGTGATCTTGCAGAAAGCTATTGGATCTGTCTGGGACAGGTGAAGGAAAAGAGGGGTGACACTGTGGGTGACTGCCCTTTAACATCAACAGTTCCTCTTGTGTGTCTTGTTTGTCCATTCCAGATCACATCTCCATGTTGGGTTATAATAGCTGCGTCTCATTTTGATGCAGTGAGATTTCACAGCCATTCTAGTGCTAGTCTGTTGTAGTAATCAGTGTAATACCTTGCAGCTGTTGGTCCCTTTGAAGATGTCACTGGATCTAGGCAATTGCTCTAGGCAATCCTGCTTTAGCAGGGGAGTTGGACTAGATGATCTCTAGAGGTCCCTTCCAACTCTGAAGATTCCGTGATCTGAGGATCCAGCTCAAAGGCAATCAGCTAAGGCTGGAAAAAAGACACTGACTGCACAGATCGGAGTAGTATTTTACTTGGCATGCTGGCAGACTGCTGCAGCCTGTGATTCTGCTAACTTCTGTGAGGTAAGGCAGGTTCAAGCTTGGTCAGTTCTTAGGTGGGAGAACGCTAAAGGAAAATCTTGTGCTGCAAGGAATGTTGTTTTTTGGTGGAGGAGCTGGTATTCCTCTCTCTTCAAGGGCAGACAACACTTTGGTGTGATAACAGGGTGTGTTGTCCTTCTGGAAGTGCCATCATTCATGCATGACACGAAAATTGCATCTAGTTTATGCTGCAGTTGAAAACTTCCCAAGGCACTGGGAGCCTTATTCTGCATGGCCTGTTCAGATTTCCATGTAAACAGCTTCAGTGCTGCCTCCCTAAATCAACATTCATATAACAAATGTTTGAGGTACTGTGTGTGAAGGACTATGTTTGAAGAGGAGGAGACTGTGTGTGAAGTGTTACTGAAATGCTGGTGATAAATGGTAATTTAGTACAAGATATTTGCTTAAACCAGGTGGAAGTGGTTTTACTTTGCATTTGCAATGGGTTAAGGGCATACGCGGCCTTGGCTGCTGTTGCTCAATGGACAAGCTGTAATTTGCTGTACACCATGGTAACTTAATCACTCGCAGTTCTATTCTGGATGGAGACAGCAATCTCATTTGAACGTGATTGGTTTTTTTCCTGCCAAAGAAATGTGTAGTGTTGCCAGTATGCTTAGAGGGATAGTGATTAATTTGTGTTTAATATGTGCATTTGGTGATTTTTCTGCATGAAAAGGGTTGGGCTTTGTTCACCTCAATGTAGGAAACACAGCAGAAGGAAAGTGCTCTTCATATTCAAGGTTTTCTTTCTGTAAGAACAAATTCTTTGTGGTCAGGCCCTTTGCAAGTGAAGCTAGGTCTAGCAGTAAAATTTCAGTAGTGGAGTGAACATTTGGATTTTTCTAGTGTAAAGGATAATGAGATGAACTGATGCCTGGTATTGTCTCCAAAGGGCGTATCTCTGATGTCTCTGGCATTCTAAATGCCATGTGAAACGTTTCAGTTCTCTGATCTGGAATTGTTGGGCACCAAGGCTTTGTGTGGAATTTCTAGTACTTTTTTGTTGCATTTAGACTTGGTATGACTGTAGAGACTCATAGCAAACACTTCTGATGAAATTTTAGCATTTTTGCTGCCTTTTAAAATCTAAGATGAAAAAGAATGTAATGAGCTACCTAATCTGTGCAGTACTTGCTGTCCCGTTCTTATATACAAGAGGAACTGCTTTTTTTCCTCTCACCACTAATTGACTTGATCTTCCCTTTATACTGCTGAAGGTAAGATGCTGCTATGCACTTGGAACAAGGAGGAAAAAAGACACATGCAAGGTAGGACAGTTAGCTACCACTGAGAAATATGTACTAATTACACTGATTTCTCACCTGCATCTAAAATGACAGAATTGCTTGAGAGACAGAGGGTGGGGGCCCGAGATTAACCATTGTAACCTATCTTGCCTTTGAATGGGAAACATTCTGGGTAATTGTTTTACCTGCTGGGTGCCTGTTTTACAAAGTTGGTGAGATGATTCCGAATCAGAGAAAAGAGCCGAGCCGAAATACACCATCTCAGGTGTCCTATTTGGCTGGTGGGGAGATGGGGGCGGGGGGCTGCATAACTGTAATTAACAAAAAATGTATTTTTGCTATTCTAAAGGCACGTCTCACAGTTTCATCTGCTGGGTTCAGCATCTGACATTGATTGGCTTGTGCAGTTTGACTATGTTTCTGGTATTCTGATCTCAGTGGAAATGTATTGGAGAAGACAGAAATGGAACAAATTAGGCACCAAAGCCATCCCCATGCTAACTAATTGGATATATCTATAAACATCGAACAACCCCACAATCGCTGTTGAAGCTATTACATCAAACAATCATGAAAATTCTCAAAGCTTGTAGATATAAAACATGTTGGCAGCTGGGAAAGGAAGCTGTAAAAAGGGATAGCTTTTTAAAAACATTTGGATTACAGGTTCACATATCTCATTTGAAAACAAAACAAAAAAATAGAGTTGTTACACAAACCATCTTCTCTGATTCACACACAGCTTAGTAAACACCATTTTACGTTCTACCATAAAGAGAAGCCATTCAGAATGAGCAGAGCCACTGCACAGGTTTTAATGCCATCTGGCACACAGTACTCAACTGTCCATCACTTGAGACCCAATGCTACCTCTGGGCTCAGGGAGACCTGCTGTTATCTCAGTTTCTCTATTACTGTCATTTGTTGACATCAAGAAAGGGAGATTATGGAAGATGTTATTTATGTGACTAAAACCAATGCTACTTTATTGGCAGCTGCCTTCTGTTTAGTTTCTTCTTTGTAAGGAAGAAGAATATTATCTTTGCAGCTCTCTTTGGCTTATTTTTAAGTTGTGCATCAAATCTGACAACAAAAATCAAGGTTTAACATTCTGAATTAAATTTAGCTAGCTCATTGTTCCCAGGTTTTCTATTCATGCTAAATGACTTTTTAGTTACCCTTGTCTGCAGGAAATCAATTATCTTGAGTGTACTATAGTAATGCAGATTTCAGGCATGTCAGTTGAGCTGTGCTAGGACAGTTCTTGTTTGTTTTTGTTGGTTTTTTTTATTATTATTATTAGTAGATGCAAACGGTACCAGATAGAGGGCTTATGCAGCTAAAGGTATAGCTGTGCTTGGTTTGTTCAGTTTGTTTCAAGTGCTGTGTGTTGTAGTTGAGTAGCTGTGAGGAAGAGCTGCCCGTATATCTTGTAGTTGCTGCATGTGGGTGAAATACTGTGGAAGTACTTGCACCTTCTCTCAGAAAAAAAAGTAGCCATTCTTCTCAGTTAGGAAAACCTTTTAGAGGGAAAGAGGAGCAGTGACACGGGTAGGGAAACTCCAGCAGAAGAGACAGAATCCATTTCTCTTTCCACAAGGACAGAGTGATGAGGAAGGGAGGATTTGCTTTGAAACTTTTTTATTGTCTGCCTTACAAAGCACATCTCAATTTTTTTATCTATTTGAAGAGAAGGCTTATTTTAGAGCCTAATAAACAAGAACATATTCTAGTTTAGAGACTGAGACCACCTTGGTGTACTTTGATGTGATCATTCGAAAGAAAAGGTGCGGATTAGTTCCACATGAATACTCCAGCTGATTCAGGGTCTTGTCACAGCCTGTTTTTCTTCTCTCCTTTTACATTAATTGGACAAATGGAAAATAATGAAGAGGGGACATAGAGCAGGCTACCTGGATCAATAAAAATGTCAGTTTAGCTGTATCAATGTAATAGGCAGAGCTAATGTCATTTGGCTAAATAAATGGGTGTGTTTTGTGTAGCATTGTGGTTGTCCAGAGTGCTTTAAAAGCAAAGATGATGACAGAGCTCAGCAGCTGCAGGCCAGTGAAGCCTGGTCATCTCGGAGCAGAAGAGACCTTATGCAGTTTCCAGCGGGAAATGGTCTTTATGCCAAAGCATCAGCCATACTGAGGTTGGAGAATGGGCCATGAGGCTCAGCAGGGCAAGGCTGGGCACAGTTTAGCTGCCAAAATGGCAGTTCTGCCAAATGTAAAAACTCGTATTTTTTCCTATTTAAGACTGGTTGGTGTTCCTGCTGTTGTCCTTGTTGCATGGTGGTAATGTGTTGATACTGAGGTGTTGAGCACTGTATGGTTAGCAAATTTGCAGTCAGGAGATCTCAGCATCAGACTTGTCCAAGACCTGCCGGTTTAGATTGGCAGCAAGGATTCAATCAGACTTATTGTAGACAAGTACAGCCCTAACATTGTTGGCCAGGTTTGCAAGCTAGCTTGATCAATGCCTTTGCAAGGCAAACAATACACGATACACACCGAACAATACTCCAGTGAAGTACAGAACTGCTTTTGCATCTGCATGTAGTGGAAGGATGGTCAGTGCAACCGCACTTACGCAGTTGTTTGTTGTGCCCGTAGGATGGCTGCTTTTCTCCTGGCATCAGATCCTCTTGTTGCTATAAATAAGTGATCAAAAGAAGAAACACTTTATTTCCCACAGCACTTACTTGTTGTGAGATTCTATGCATTTAATTTCTGTCTACAGAATTGTTATTAGCAATATCAAACTAAAACTTTTTTTGAATAGTGACATTGTCTGCAGTCTTTTCTTCTTAAAGAGATGGTAGTAAACTCATTTTCATGGCATTTAGTATTTGTGGGGTGTTTTTTAGGTTTTCGCTATCAGCCTAGAAATTTACAGAAGCTCTGTGCAATTTCTCAGATGATGCAGGATTCCCAGGGAGGTTTTCTTTAAATACCACTGGAACGGGAAGGAATCTTAATGGTCAAACTGAAGGAGCTAGTTTATCTAGGAAGAAGTTTCGCTTCAGCCAGATACCAGAAACCTTCATAGTTATTAGATACCTCTCTTCTCAGCTTTACTTTTCAGCTACTAAATGCTGAAGTTCAATAAATTTTATTCATTGATCATTAAATTGATAAATATAGATGTGAAATTGGAGTGCTACCAAAGACCTGATCTATGGAAGAGGTAGTCATGTGAGATGGGGGAGAATTTCTACTTTCAAGGCTGCTAAAACTTAAATGAAAGGAAAGTCTTTTAAACTCTGACCTTCAGCTTCTGGGTTTACTTTATTCACGTTCTCCTTCAGGAGCCACATACTGGCTTTATTTATACTCAGCAAAATAAATAAGTTTATGACCCTTTCTCCTATACACAGGCAGCTTTTTTTCTGGTAGAAAAGGTTCTTTATGCTATACTGAAATTAATACTGACAGACAGCCTCTTAGTAGTCTGTGTGTAACACTTTTTTACAAGTATTTCGGTGATTTACAAACATGATTACATACTTTGATCCCTTTCCCAAAGGACAAATGCCTCTGAGAGGAAACAGCACCATTTGCAACATGGAAAGCAAAATCAAACACCCTCTTATCGCAAGAAAGAGAAGAACTGTACTCCAGCTAACCTCAGGAAACTTAAATGGCTTGTAAGAAGAATTCAGTCTAGCGTAGAGCCCAGTCACCCTGGTTAGTGACCTGTCCTTTCAGTAATCTTCCATGCCTGTTTGTTTTTCATTTCTTGTGAAAATCAAATACTGAGCCAAAGCATTAGTTCAGCATGGAGTTAGATATGTTATGTCATGTGCATTCACTGATGCAGGGCTCATCGTGAGCAAACAGAGAATGAAACTGTGGCAGAGACATCTACAGTTTCTGCTCACGAGGAACAGGTTGGTCTTGCTGCACTTGCAGGTTGGGTCAGTAACTAAACTAGCTTCTGCAGGGAGCTCTGTGTCCAAGATGATGAAGTGAGCATTGTCCGTTCACTAAATTAACTGCAAGATTCTGCTCACAGCCTGGCTACCAAGAGAGGCTGCTTAGTGCTGATCATAAAAATC
Organism: Dromas ardeola; assembly: GCA_013398915.1. NCBI lineage: Eukaryota > Metazoa > Chordata > Aves > Charadriiformes > Dromadidae > Dromas > Dromas ardeola. Next base: position 62,214 of record VYZM01003677.1, read on the forward strand.
CAGTCAAGCGACTGTCCTTGTTGCATGCTAGGAGGACATTATCCACACAAGTCTGGCATCCCTCTCCACCCCCACCAAGCCTCCCAAATACCATCAAATACCAAGCCACCACTGCAACTTTGGACAAGAGTTGGTGGGATGTAGGAAGGAGGCTTGTGTGGAGCATGTGTGTCCCTTCACTGATCTCTGCTTGCCAACTCTTCAGGACCTGGAATAAGACTTGGGGGATGGGGAGAGGGAAGGTTTCATCATGGAATTCAGCAGTCCAAGGTGACGTAAGGAGTTCTACTCTTTTCCCTTCTCTTGTACAGCTTTCGATCATTTGCAACAGTGTTGATCTGCCACTTGTCTGAGAAAGTGGGTGGCTGTTATTGCAGAGGAGGTCTTAAACCCTTTCATACTGCTGTAGGAGAGGGTTTGCAGAGTACCGGCAGATCATGGCCAAGTGGTGTAGGGGCAGAGCACGAAACTAATACAGGAGATGCCTTGCTAGCTCCAGTGCTACACAAACACTGTACTGTCAGTATCTCACACATTGCTACCCTTTTCTCCTGCCTGTCTACCGAAGTTGGTGCAGGACATCCCACTGTGACTTCTTTCCATGGTATCGGGGTTTTGAACTGTTCTCTACAGCGGGTTTGGCGCGGAGGTCTCAGCCTGGCCCGGTGACTCTGAACTTCTTGAACTGCTTGTCACTTTGGAGTGAAGAGGAACTTGGGTGCCAGTCACACTGGGGATGACATTTCTTTTGCTGGTTTGGCATAGTCAGTGTGGACAAACACACAAAGAGAGCTTGATTCTTGTACATGGGTGGGTTTGGACTGTAACTCCGTATCACATCATGTGTAACCACATTCGAATAAATTCAAGATAAGTGGATGCTTTTGAGCCCAGTATTACTTCTCGATCCTTGCCAAATTACATGAACAAATTGATGGACTGCCTGCAGGTGAAGGTTGCATAGTCTGTCATCTCTGATCAAATAACGTCTGTGTGTGTGAGAGTATCCTGTGAGTGTCCTAAGCCTGTTGCAACTCCAGGAATGTGAACAGGTTCCATATCCTTGAGAAAGAATTTTCTTGTCTTTTTTTTTTTCTTTTTTTTTTGTGGTGTGTGACTAAGTCTTAGTTTGCTCAGCACCTCACAATAATAAAGAAGTTGTTACAGTTTCTCCGTAAGGCCCACATACCACCAGAGAGGTAATAAAAAAGACTGGTCAGAACAGCATCATGTAAACTCTTTATCTGTTGCAAACCTTTGAAGTTCAGCTGCTTTCATTGACTGTAAGAGTTGGCATGCAATGCTTGTACTTTTTTCTGGTTATGCTGGCACAGATAGAGCCCCAGCAGTCAGGGGTAGAAGACTGAATAATTTGTATGCAATAGAAGCATGGCATGAAGAATGTGCTTCTGACTGAAGTGAGCAAGTCACTTTATCATTGGGGTTTTTTTTAAACTGAAGACTATTTACCTGGCAGCTCTGAATTAACGTGCTGATGAATTCTGTGCAGGAAGACTTTACACAGGTTCCTTGGAAGAATTTACTACTTTAGATTTCTCTGTTTTTCTATATTTAGGGGATCAAGCCCTTAGCCATATGCTCTAAAATAAAGGATGAAAATTAGCCATTCTAAGACTTAATGCTTTCATTCTTCACATATGCTTTGGAGTAGCAGTTATCTAGTAATGGAATTACACAGTATCCACAAACTGTAGTTCACAGCTAAGTGCTCTCAAACAGAAAATTACACCAAGAAATCCATAAACAGTAAGAATAGCAAGGGTCAGACTGCCTTACCGTGAAGAATTATATGGTGCGGGAAGCCTATTGCCTTTTGTTCTTTCTGTTAATGCCCCAATCTCAGCTCTCATGGTGCTTTCTGAGAAATCAGAAATGTTGTACTTGAAACACATCTCAGTATTAGAATTCTATTTTGATGCATTTTACACAAAACCGTGTAATCCTTATGGTAGATATTTAGCTCTATCTGATAGGTTTTATCTTCAGACTGCTCTCAAAATAATTGATCCTCCTTGCTGTTAGTCTAGAAGGGTGCTGAATGTTGGCTAAGGAAAACTGATCCATGGTGATATTAAGTGACTAAATGAGGGCTAGTGTGAAACAAATGCTTAAAGACTGCATGAATCTTTCTGCCTTGTTGGATGTATGCAAGTCGCATAGGCCCTAACACTTGTTTCAGTTCCTGTGAAGTAATTTAAGTTCCATAGGCTGTTGAATTTCCTTCCCTACCTTTCTGCTATCAGCCAAAGGCTGATAAAAGAAAGCTACCCCAGAAATCACAATTCAATCACAGATCAGCACTGTTTTGTTTAATACATTATATCTCTTTATAAACAAATTTTATTGTTTCACACAACAAACGTGGTTAGAAAAAGCAGGTACAATATACAAGTGAATTGCCCTCAGGGACTCATGGACGATAGGATCTGTGAATCCTGAGATCTTTCAGGCCTTGGGATAACAGTGCAGAGCCAGTGGACAACTTGCACATGCCTGTAGCTGAGGCAGCATAAGTGGCTTTACCCTTATTATCCAGACTGAGAACAACAAAGGCAAGAAACTGGTTCTGATTTATGTAAGGAGTTTGACTTGGGTCTACTTGACCCATGGTTTCTATGTCAATCAAAGCTGTCCGTTGCAGTAGTTGCGACGGTTGAGAATTGTTGTTGTGAAGCTTGATGTAAAGAAAACAAACCAACCCATTGTACCAACCACATGCTAATAATTTTAAATAATCGGTGTGATTGGTAAACATTTAGCATTACTTGGCAAATGAGTGATAGCCTTCTATTTTATCCACAGAATAACAACACTGGGTTAACAATAGAAACAAAGATTTAAAGGCAGAACAAAGACAAAATTTTTTATTCTTGGTCTGGATGGGGTTTTGATACCTGTAGAGGTACTATTAAACACTGCTTTCATATCTCTAGTGGCTGGAGTATCAAGCTAGCCTTAAGGTTCCTTGTATTGAGAAAGGCCACAGAGAAAGTTAAGAGCAATGAAGAAGGAGTTTAAATTGGAAGTACAACTCAGCCTTAATGGTATTTGCTACAGTGTATTAAGACAGCTCTAGGAATTTCATATACTAAACAACAGCAGTCATTTAACACTTAAAAATAATGTTTTCATTACAGAAGGAAACAGCTACTGGCAATACAAACCTCAGTGCCTTATGTCATTATCTG
>VYZM01003677.1:82204-105285 GCA_013398915.1 Dromas ardeola
TCTATTAATTCTAACCGTTCTCCTGAATCCTGCCCGTCTTTGGACTTCAAATCAACACATGCTGAATATGCTTCCAGGTTTGACTTTCAGTATATTTCCCGAATTATATTATTTATGCTTTGGGTTTAGCTTTCTAGAGGTTGCACCATATTGATCGACAGTCTGACAACAGCTAAGCTTGCTGGCCAAATCACTGGAGAGTAGCAGCTCTATTTCTTTTAAACCTAAATGAAATTTATTTTATGTCTTTATCCCCTATTTACACCTTGTGTCCAGGGTCTTTTAGATTACACATTCTGCTCTGTGCAAGTCTCTTATTCCTGTAGCCTCTCGCTATCTATGTCAAGAGTAATTCTCCTTCTAACCAGAGGGAAATAGAGCTCCATTTCGAAGCTCTATGTATACCATAAGGGAAAACAGACGCTTAGAGTGATGTACACTTCCACCCTTCCCCTTTATTTCTGGGTGCAAAGACTTCCACAACATTCCCTGCTCCTGCTTGTTCAGAATGTGGCAGGACACCCTGCACACCGCTTCTGCACAGATTTGAGCAACTTTCAGCAACTCAGGAACATTTAATGGCTGTGAATGCCTCTGTAGGTAAACATTTTCATTTCAATAGACAGAAAGAGACAGTTAAATAAATGTATTACTTTTAAAAACCCACTGAAGAAAATACTATACCTTGGTGATTAGAATATCCATAAATACAGTTTCTCAGCTCTTGAAACTTTCCTCTAAAGCTAGAAATACTTAATATCAGAAGTCCCTGAGACAGACTAATATTATTCTTTTAACTTTTGTGAAAACTGATGCACAGTAATCTTTATGCCATTGCCTTAGAAGACCCACAGCAACCTAGTGGAGAACTCTAGCAGAGAATCAGGTACCTCGAGTCCCCGTACCTAGCTTTAATGCTTCCTTATACCTTAGATATGGAATTTAAGACCGTAGGTGGCATTTTTGCTTAGGTAATATTTTATTTATTTAGTTTGTAGGGAAAAAACCTCCCTAGTTCCTGGAAAGAATCATGACTTTTCAAGGCAAATTTTGACAATTCGCTTTAATATCCTTTTCCCTACTTCTTCCTATGAAGAATTCAGACTTTCACCAATAAAATTCACTGGGCATCATTCCTCCCTACCTAAGCCTTACTTCATGGTCAGCTGAACTAGCTGGTAATGTTCCTTCAGGATTTGTCAGATGATTATAGCTTTGGGCCTTCTGTGTTTACTTCAAATATCAAGCACATTACTAAAATCAGTACTTATGTGCGTAGCTGTTTGTTAACATATGGACAAATACGTTTGATTCATTTTGAGGGGGATGCTTTCTAGGCAGTATCTTCCCTTTTGAGGACAGACTGCAGCAGCCTCCTGCCAACCAGCAGAAGCTTTCTAAGTGCACAGTCCTGGTGAAGCCATAACGTGTGCCTGTGAGACTCTGGATAAATAAGAACACTGTAAAGAAAGAATTTTGATTTGAAAGGGCAAAGCACTTTAACCTTCAAAAATGTTCCCTTTAACATCTGGCAGGTAGGTGTCTATTCTCTTCATTTTTCTGATAAGAGAAAAAAAAATGACTCAAAGACTGAACAAATTACTTCCCTAAAGGTACTGAAAGAGATGGAATTAGAAATAAGGTAGTCTCAGCTAGATTTTTATGTTCAAGTTCACTAGGCCATGTGTCTCTTGTGCATGCAAGACAATTAAAAACTGCATAATCTTTTACTTTATGCATATGCTTCTTTCTTCTGTAACCACAGTACAGGTGTGTATGAAAAAAAAGACCTAATGTGGCACACCAACAAAATGCTTATTCTAATTTTTTCCTCCTACTGTAGTTTCCATGCAAAAACCACCTGAAGGCTATACACTGAAGGACTTACCACATCAGCAGTGTCAAAATAAAACCTCTTTTTTTAATTTTGTTTAAAAAGGAACACGGTAACTTGTTTTATTGAAGGAGAACTCAAGGACTTAAGAGACCGACTGACCCGTACATGTATCGCTTGGTAGAGGTTAGAGGAAGGTAACTAACGGGCTCAGTATACATTACTAAATCAAGAGAGTCACCTGTTGCAGAACTTTAGGTAGCGTGGTGGAAGAAATCAAAATCAGCACATGCTGTAAGAAACCCACATCAGTTGAACACGCTGGGGGAATATACTAGAGCCTTTTCAAACTCTATTTCATGATTTCTAATTATAAGCAGACTATGAAGTCCATTTACACTTTTAAAGCCATGAACCGCTTTTTCTAAAGCGTTTTTCTGGGTCCTATCCTTGGAACCCATAATACACCAGTTAGTCAACTGCTTTTAACTGGTCAGTTTCTAGTATTTGAGTTTTAATAGTTTTATTAAAAACTTTAATAGTTTTTCTTTCTCTCTCTCTTTTTTTTTTAATGCAACAATGTAAACTAAGATGTTAGGCATTACTGGAATGGCTGAGGCAAAAGTACTGTTCCGGGAGCAACTATCTTAGGAGAACAGTCAACAGAAGACATCTGAATATGGTACATCTTAAGGCCTGGCAGGAAGACTTGACAGAATTATAGTATGTAACCACTTACTAATAAGATTTATTTTTCCATTAATGCTTCTTATTGAACTGGTTGACTCAATCTCCAGAAGCAGGGCGCATATTTCATTTTAATCAATGGAAGTACATCTGTTATACCAATACATAATCATGTCCTGAAGCCATTTTGGTTGGTACCAGATAAACCTCATCCATCTAGCAAGTAAATTGACCAGTGCCATTACAAATTCTTCTCCACAGAAAAAGACTCCATGGAAATGGAACCATGATTTAGTATTTTACCGAGTTTTAAGAGAAACATTAGTTTCAATACATATTGGACTACTTTTGTACAAAGACGAAAAAGTTGTCAGAGCTTTTTGTTTTTTTTGCTTATCTATTCAAGTTTGTTTCTTTCTTCCTGTCCTTTTGAAGATAATTTCTAAATTAACTGAGTAAATCAAATCATTCCAAATTTATTCTGGCACAATCCAAACAAGTGCCTCATCTCCTGTGTTTATGAACGAGCAGCTCTGTTATGTAAGTTAAGAATCTGCAGCTGTTTTCCTTCCACTTGGTTTATTACTGAATCACAGTGAGACCTGCTGCCACAGTATCTGTAAAAAAGGTACGGCCTCTTCTGTATGGACACATTTTGTTTCTGATGGCTAACAGAAATGCCCAGTGCTTGATATCAGTCTGTTCTTTTCTTCCTCTTACCCCTCTGCTTAGCAGAAGACCAAAACAGAACTAAAGCAAGAGACACTTCTACGTAATCCCAAGAAAAGAATTCCACCAGGTTATTACAGAACTAAATTAAAAACAGGGATGTGGAAAAATAAGCATAGGAACATACCAGACCTCGCTTTTTATGCTTATTAACTATGCTTATGTGTTTGTGTGTATATATATACATGCATATATACACATAATATGAGACAAGTTTTTGAAATGGTTCAGAAGGTATGTTTGCCAAATATTTAAAACAAGTTTTGTTCCTGCCACTGCCAAGATTACAGATTTTTACAACTTGTTTATAATGCTTTCTCATCATGGTTGAATCTCCTTTAATCTGCATTTACGCATTAATGTTTCAAAGTCCTTTCCATTGTTAATATTTTTATATATTTTTACAATTTGGCAAGCACCAAATTATCTTCAGAACACATCAGACTGAAGTCAGGAGATGGTTTAGGATGTAGGATATCTTGTAAGAGATATAATGCCAGTTTGTTTTTAACATTGTTCTAGTGCAAGACAAATGTGTTCCCTATGGGCTTATTTCCTTATCAGCTTTCCTTTGAGCTATGTTTTTCAAATGATTTCTCAAATTTGTAATTTTGTTCCCATGAGTAACTTTCCTCATGATCACTGTTCACATAAAAGGAATGTGGTGCACTGATACCTGTATGGAAATTAATATGAAGACTTCACATGCATTTTTTTAACATAGATTTTTTTGATGAGCTGTCTTAAATAAGTTTTTTCTCTTATTTTTATAATCAACCAGAGTACCTCTGCTTCTGTCAATGATTCCTTTCATCTACTTAACAGACATTTATAATTGCCTGTCCCATTGCCCCTAGTTTTTCTGTTTGTTTTCAATCAATGTAGTTAAACAGTCATTTACATGGTTTTTTTCCCCTCTAGGCAAGTAATCTTAAGATTACTCAAATGCTTAGTTTGTTGGTTTACCTCCCCATTTTATACTCTTTCACAGTTCTGCTTCTCCTTTACCTTTCTTTTATTTTCCTATACAAATTAATTTGTCATCTGAGCCAACTGTACATCTTGTACTACTATGGCCTCTTCATTTTCCGTTCTTTCTGTCTGCTCCTCTGATCTAAGCAAAGAATGAAGACTCTTAAGTGTTTTTACGCATTAACCTTACGAGAAACAAGCCACAAAGTAGCTGGGGACAAACTGCGTTATCAACTATTCAGACACGTTGATTTTCGGTGTTGCTAAGCTGTGGCAAGCAGCTTGCTATTGAACTTGTTAGAACTAGAAACCATTTTATCATGACAATCTTACCGACTTTGATCACATCTCGATGAGGCATTTCACCATTTTCTAATAAAAATTTAACAAGGCATTTATCCAGTTTGCATTAAAGTCACATTCAGCACCATCTCCGAGACACCCAGCACGTTGTATACCGCGAAGACTAAAATCCGAGTCTTTTTTCTAGAGACACGCTTTAGTAGTTAGATCTCAATCACAACGAGCAGTGGACAGTCATGTATGTCTATTAAGTTATATCATAAAGTTCCTAACTAATTAGGAAGGAAAGTTATGTGCTTATTAAAGACCAGTCTGTGGAGTGGTCCAACAACGCATTGTGCCCTTACTCCACATGCGCAGCACAGGGAGGCAGCACTCTGCCAAACCGGTAAAGTTTGGCTCTCGTTTCTTGACTCGGAGCCTTGCCACCGTAGAGGCTGCTTGTGAACGTGCATCACTTCAAATCAAGAAACAGACAAACATCAATACTTGCCAACAACTCACAACTAAATTTTGCAAAACAACGCATTGTGTCTTCACCCATGCCTGAGGTTAGTAGTTACTGCAAAGAGCAGCACGATACATAACTGTTCATGTCTGTCCACATTCTGGGAAATGATAACTTGTTACAACACAACCTAGGCCAGTAAAACTCCAAGAAAATCTTTCCTGTCCACAGAGGCAAGAAATACTGCTAACAACCGTTTGATCAGATTGCACCACAACTGAGCGGTTATTTTTTTAATACAGTTTGATCAAACTGGAAGGTTTTGGCATCTTCCCATCCTATTAATCATCTACTCTGGCCAAAGAACACAAAAAAACTTGAGATTCCTATCCGAGAAGCACAGAAACAAATCGGCAACACCTCTCTAAGGCACTGCTACTGGAAGCTGAAGACGGGCTTACTTTCCAGGGCCCCTTATCTTGGCCACCCCATTGATTGCCAAGAGCTCTGGACAGGTGGAGCCTGAGCTGCAGACGTGTCCATTAGGATGTGGCCTACAAACAGCAAACCATTCTACACAAAAGCTGCTGAAGAGCTGGCGCACGTGCTAATTTTTCTTTAATTGCTGACTAGGGCTGGATCTAACCTGACAGATGTGAAATTCCTTTACTGATCATCTAGAATATCCTTGCATGTCTTGCACAATTCCAACTATATTAAAGACCACTGCAGACTTCTGTGTGTTTGCTTTACACAGCAAGCGATACCAGAACTGCTTTTTGTTATAAAATACTAAGCCTCTGCCATAAAATTAAGCTATGCTTTCTGTGCAAATAATTTCTACGGCTCAGAAGTTTACAGCTCAGTATCTTTTAAAAACATACACAACTTTATTTAGTAGTGATACACATCTAGTCAAGTAATTAAGATAAGGCCCATAAATTTATAGTGTAATTTGCAAATAATCAACCTGCGTTTTTCTAAAACACATTTCCAGAACTGTGTTATATAGCTACTTTCACCCACAAATTCGCTGCCCCCAGTTTTAAAGCAAGTTTGTGGTAACCACCTGAACTGACAACTGACAACTTAATATTCAGATCAAGGATCACAGGCGACTGATTTTGGACTGCTTACACTTCCAGCAGAAACGCTGTAATAGAGTGTAACTTGAAGAATATGATTCCTGTAATTCCTTGATGATATAGCTGCTTACTAAATCTAGTATTAAATAAATACATTATCCCAATACAATCATTATCCATCGTAAGACACAAAACTATTGAAAGGCCCACCCAAAGCTGGAGAACATCGCTGCCTGGAAAACATGACAAGTGTAACCATCATCTAGAAACGTTTCACAGGAATCTGGTTTTGTTCTAGTAGTGTTGATTTAAAGGTTATCCACTCAGAGAGGCACAAAATGAGAATTCATTTTAAAATTTCTCTTTCTCACTGAAGCTTGCAAAGCGCATCACCAATTAACAATTCCTATCACTTCTCCCAGTTCGCTGTGTGAAAAGGCTCAGAACTCGTCTTACAAATTGCTCTTTTGAAGATCAAAGGGAAGCTGAATTTGTCTGCGTGTGCTCTGGATGAGTCTGTAATTTACTGGAACTTTCAGAGGAGGCTTGGCAGCACGCTCGTTTGACAGCCCCAGGGTACAGGATTCAGGGGAGCTCTGTGACTCTTCCCTTCCGAGTTCCTTCCTTGCCTTTAATTGGCACCTCATTAGAAATTAATGAAAATGACATCCTCTGTTCTTCCTGCTCCAGGCACAGAACACTACAAAAAGGCCCATCACAATTCATAACACATTCAATTTATATAGCAATGGCTCTTAAGCATTATTTAAGAGATGTGAATTTCTTGTCAGCAGTTAATAACTTGTACAGAGCGGGAGCAGAATGAAAAAAGATCTTGAGAGTATGCATGTATGTAAAGAAAAAAAATCTATCTTTCTACAGCTGAAAATGTTGCGTTTGAATTTGAAGAACCCTGACTGTAACTCCCTTCTTAGCAATGAATTGTTTTTCTTCATGGCAAAGCCCTGCAGCACTGTCAAATCTGTCTAAAACCCCATGCAGTGTAACAAGCTCCGCAGCGTCACCTCTCTCTGGACAGGTCCTACAGGAGACAGTAGAGCCAATACAGCAGTCACCCAAAGATCTCTGGATTTGGTGTAAACCTTAGGTGTAAAGCAGCAGCCCGTTCTCTCTGTCCCCTTTTAGAATGGCTGTGCTCTGCTGGACAAGTCCCAGTTACGCTGAATTAATATCTGTCGGTACGTCTATATTAAAACATTGTCCAGTACGTATAGATTTTTCTTTCCAGTATTTATCACTAAAATTCTCACTGGAAGAGTCACCAGGACACATCAGCAAAAAAGGAGATGATTTCCGGTACTTTTGGCACTAGGACAAGATGATGTCTAACAGCAAACAATAAAATTGCTGTTCTGTGGAGTCTTAAAGAGTTAACTTGGATTTTAATAACAGTGTTTCAAACACAGCTATGGAACAATGTAATATTTATGTGGTTAATATTTTTTCCTTACCTCCAAGCAAACACACACATTTGTCCTTCTAAAGATCGTGTCTGCCTTTTTATCGATTCTGACTGTTTTTTTTAATATTTAAAGTTAAGGTTTTTTCTGTTTTTTTCCCCATGACTTCAGTTAAGGATTAAGATGCCAAAAATTTAATAGCAACGGTCCAAAGCCCAGGTCAAACAATATCCTACCTTGACCATTAAGAATATACATGCTTATTTTACACCAGTTGATTGTATTTCTAACACTTCCACTTAAACATGCATCATTACCTATGCTTCGCATTACGACAAAAAGGATAACCTGATCACATACAGATTTAGAAAATATTTTAAATTAATGATAATTTTAATGTCCTTATTCGATCCCATCACCCCTTCCCCAAGGTTTTTGATCTGGCTTGTCATTCACGACCTAATGCAACCCAATTTTGGGGCACAGTTAGTGAGAATGGTTTCTAAGGCAGCTGCTTTACAAATGACAAAAGCTACGTGCTGATGAGTATTGGTAAGGCAGTTTAGGTGACATGAAGCTGGGATGACCTGTGGCGCTCAGTGGCGGGGTTTTGTCTGCTCGCTATTAAAACTAAGTAGTGCAGGGTATGCCTACTTTCACATCGCACGTCAGCATCTCATTATAGATAACACCTATACTGAATACAGCATTAATGAAACATTCTAGATGCACAAATAAACCAAAGATCTCCAGGCTTTTCAGCCCTGTTGTAAACATGGAAATAGACTCCTGCCTTTCACTTGTCTCATTCAATGGGTGGAATCTAAGTGTTTATTATACATTCTTTAAACTATATAGGATGTAATATGTAATGTAGGAATGCAAATTTTCCATTTTCTCACTTATTGCTGAGGAACTCGGATTTTTTTGTTCCACATTCATGTTTTATTAACACTTTTTATGAACTTTAACAGAAGTATTTCCATAAAGTAGAAACAAAGAAAAAATCCTACAACATTTATATTGCAACAATGTTGAATTATGGAACTACTTCAGGAAAACTTGAGAGGAACCAACTCTGTGTATTTGTCATCCAGTTTATGAAAAAAAGGCAGGGCTTATTTTTAAATTTTAAAAACGTTACTAATCAGTGTAAGGACTTTTAAGAAGTTGCTTTCAACTTCATTGCTCTTACATAGCTCCAACTTTGTAGCATCGCTAAGTCATCTTTTCTCCAATTCTCCCCAAACTTGTAAAACTCTCTTGCTCCCAATATTAGGGAGGATTCTTCTATTTTAGTTGGGTACCTGCGAGCAGCCTCAGCCATTTGATATGTGACAGCAACAGACCGAGAGCAGAAACTCCTGCCTCTACCATGCTGAGCAGAAAGAGCTATACCAAACCACATCATTGATAGCGCTGAATTTCTTCAGCTTGATAAAAATCTTACCGGATACTTCAAAGTATCCAGACATATGATTTCCGTAACAAGAATTTCAACATTACAGCTTTTGATTTCATGTCTGGTGGGTTCACAGATAACGTTACGTTAGTTCTGTGGCAATGCTCCAATATCTGAAACAAAGCCTGTCGCATGTCCAGAAGAGCACAACACAACAGTCATCTCTAGAGGCTGAAGACAGACAGATGCTGAAGAAAAGAAGAAAGGATAACATGGAATCTTTGCAGCTTTCTATTGCTTCTCTTCACCTGGCATTAGGTATTCAATACAGAATTCATTAACTGGGTCTTTGTAACTAGCTTAGCCCATCCTTTCTCTCCCCACTGCTGCCCAGAAGGACCTGCCTTCTATCCAGAAAACATTTTGATACAATGTTCTACACTTCCCAGGTGCAATGTGAATTGCTCCTATGCTCATCTACTTCCAAATCCTTCGGAAATTATTCCCCTGGTAAGACAGAGTGCAGTAACTAAACAAAATTCTCCAAATGTATCAATAAAACATGGTCAGAGAGCGCAAGTGTAAGCTTTCAATACATGATTATATGAAAAAATAATTAGCAGGTAAAACTACCATGTGCATTATCTCTAGGTCTGATGAGCACATTTAAACCAGTTATGAACACAATTGTTCCATGAAGGAGAGAGCATCTCCTGTGGAATCTAGTCACATTAATTATTGTTTCAGAAAGATTATTTGCATGTAATATGAAACCCCAAATTAGCTGTCTGCATGAGATTATCCTCAATTCAATTAGCTGAACAGTGTCATCAATTTGGGAAAAGCCAGGTTGGATGATTTTAAGTGTATGGTGAACAACAAGTCTTCCCCCGCAACAGCTAACTCTGAGAATGAAAATATTTTCAGTTAGAGGGTTTTTTTGTTTTAGCTAATAATAACGTAATTATAAAATGCAAAATGTAGATGCTGATCTATGTTCCTTTAAGCTCTGTAAAAACCTTGTCATCTTTGCATATTTACTGATGTGCTTTGTGTTTCTTCTCCTGTCAAGTGGGTATGATGCTCACCCGCCTTACAGGGACTTCTGAAGCTAAATTCATTAACATCTGAGATCTCTTGAGACAAGGCAGTACATCAAGCCCAAAGTTTTAAAGGGGAAATTAAGACAGGAACTAATTATAACTTTTTCCTACCAGTGGAAGCAATAGCTTCTGTTTAAAGTATGTTTGATAAAAAAAATGCAGGTGTTCTCTGTATTTCCACGCCTGATGCGGATCCGAGCACGGCTGCGTTAGAAAGCCGGACGTTACTGACAAACAGTACTCACCACAGCGACATGATCCCAGTTCCTGCTGTACTAGCTCCAGTTTTGTTTGGCACTGGAAGCATCGGCGTCTACTCTTCTGTTTGGATCGACTGGTTTCTTCAGGCCTGTCATTACTGTCATCCAGTAGCCGTGGCCGTTTCACAGGAGAAGCCTCACTCTCCGACTGTGAATCTGTTGTGTTCACAACAAATATTTTAGGAAAAATATTAGAACTTCCTTGCTGAGGCATCCCTTTGGGCAGATTGAAGGTATATTGCTTTCAGCTGGGGTCACCACCAACCAGCGTGATACTTCCCATTCTATTGCATATACACATTTTCTTAACAATCAAAATGAGCATCAAATAAAGGACAAATTATCTTTGTTCCCTATAAGAACCCCTCCTGCTGGCCGTGCTGAATAGAAAATGAACTGATTAGCTTCCTTCCAGCCATGGCTGGGTCATACAGAGACACATGTAGAGCACACACCATCCGAAACAACTGCAGGCTTCGTCTGTCATCTCATTTAGTTTCTCCTACGCACCTTCTTCCTTCTCCCCGTGCAAACTGAAGTAGGCTGCTGATGAAAAACAACTGAACACGGGTTCGACCTATTTCCTCCCTGGAAAGGAGGGAGAGTTTTAAGGCACAGCATGTAAACTGTATCTCTCATGACTGAAGGCGGTACATGAAAGCACCATACCGTGCTTCCCTCTCTTTCCACATGGATAACAATTTAAATGTAAATTAGTACACACCAACAATGCAAACCCAAACAAAATAAGCGCAATCTGTACTGCATGCTATAAATTCAGTGCTCAGCCATTTTTAAAGAATTAGTCAGAATACTCTTTGCATTAGTAACTTTATAAATTTCAGCTTGTAAGAAAATAGTGTGCGGAAAACCTTAAGTTAAAGTTCAGGATAGTGTTATTTCAGGTAGCGTAGTGTCTTTTTTTTTTTGGTTGTTTTTTCCTCACTTTTCTTTTACAATGGAGAGTATGTTGACCAGGGCTCTATTGCAGCACATGAAATGCACATTACTGACTGGAACGTGGGATGCCCAAGCCTTAATTTTGCGGCATCTCAGAGACAGTGGATTTCAGCAGATCTGCCACTCTGCAATCTGAGTTAGGTAGTAAGGCTAGAAAAGACTTTTTCCCTTTCAAAAGCTGTGCATAGCTGAATCAGTTCTGTGTTTCTTTTTAATAGAAGCTGCAAATAAATTTAATCCAAAGTGTACTAAAAATTTAATTGTTTGTAGTAGTCTTGAAAGGAGATTAACTGCTAAAAGCCGTTACTGCGGTCAGCCAGCATTCTAGTGCAAAATGGTGGTCAAGGAAAAAAAAGCATTAGTTCAGTTAAATCCATTTTGAAAGGACATTAATCCAACAAATAACAAGTAACTATATCTTTTTGGCAGGACGGTAGCCTATTGAACATGTTTTTACCTTTATTTTAAGTTTCCATTGCGTGGTGCCCTGTGCTTATGGAAAATATGTCTACTTTGTGTTAGCTGTCCTGGATTAGCCAGGAAAAGATAACTGCCGTGGCTAAAAAATTGTCCATATCCTTGTTATTTCAATGATTTTATCTGATCCACTGCTTATCAACATCATGACTTTCCTTGAGCAAATAGCTAATGAAGTCAGACTAGGAATACCTGCTAGCCTCTCCCTCCGGGGTATGCTCTACTAACTTTCCTCACGTGCAGGATAAACTAACCCACTTTTCTTACCTGTGTTTCAGACCTTGTCTCACAGTGTTTTTGCAGTTGTTGAACTCCAGTATTACAGCCATTATGAATATACAACTTTCCTCACTTGGGTTTACTTTATTTCTGTCATATTGCTCTTAAGATACGTTGAAAATGTGCCAGGTTTTTCAATAAGTACAAAGTCCCCGCATCTCACAGAAAAGTGAGCTGCTTTCTGCACGCTATACAGGTGATAAGTTTTTATTAAGCTGCAATAATTTTATCTGATGTGTGTCTCAATACAGCCTTACTTTTGATCAATGCCGTAGATTACAACTTACACCTTACAAAATGCATCTATTAGGCCTAAACTAACATTCAGTACGTAACGTACTCCACCTCTGCATGCCTGGCTGCACAGGCACCTTGGCAAAGAAAAGAAAATAGTGCATAATGAATTAATACAGTTACGGAACAACTAGTCCTGTCTTCAATTAAATCTCTGCAGAAGATGATCCAAGAGAAAGATGAGACTGCAGAGATGCCAACTCATACTCCGAGGCAACAGTGCTATCACACGGACACATGTTTTCAGAGTGCCCAGAAGAGCAGGCTGGCCTTGAAGGTAGGAGGGTGCACCCTTCAACACGTGGCTTGTCCACTGTGACCGGGCTGACTCAGGGTTCGGTAGAAATCTGTCCCTGCCCACCTTGTTGACAAAGATGGGGAAATACGCGATTTGTTTATTCATTACTCACGAGAAACAGACACACAGCTATTTTGAAATAGCTACCTCCCACACATCTTTGCTTCTGGAAACATAAGCCATTCTGGTACTTCTCAGAAGCAAGTTTGGCATTCTGAATTAAGCCGATGGAAACCATAATGGTCTGCTTATTATAAAGTCCAAATGAAGGATTCATGTGTATGAGTCAACCAGTGTCTAATCAGTTAATGAGGCCATGTGCCTTAATGAGAAAAATATCTACCCCGAGTCCGGCTAGTAGTCCTATAATTAAAATATTTAATTATGCATTTCCTGTTAATTGGTGATGACTAATTGAATATTAACATAAGATGATTAATATGATAGAAATTAAAATTTAGAAATCTCATTTTTTAAAATGTGTATCTTTTTGCCATAAATTAAATGGTGTTAACACCGAGGTAAACTCAGCCTGCCTCTCAGGGACGGCACCAGCTATCTGATCACTGCGCCTTGAACACGCCAGCACAAGCTAATGCTCGTTACAAAATGGACCAACAGCACACGTGCTTATGTCTTACTACAGGCAAGTACAAGGAGCGAGGAGAAAGAACAGATAAAAAGGAGAACTTTTAGATTCAGTCCTGCGTCCATTTCTTACAGATCACGTTGCCTTCCACAATACTGACACAAGCAATACAGGACGCAAAATAAATCTTCCAGCACCTGGAATCTTGCAGCATTAAACTTCAGAGATCTGATAGCGAAAGGAAGTTGTCACGCATAGCTTTACTACCTGGGTTGCAGAAAAAAACACCCTACAAACAGGGTGAAGTGCTGCAACTAGAGACAAGAGTAAATTCTAAGTGTGAACTACTAAACAATTGCAAATGGCTACAGAGAATAGGATTCTTTCAGCCAGCAACTGACAGTGGCTTTCCTTAGAAGGATGATTTGTGCAACAAGAATTACTTCTTGCTTTGCTTTTAAGAAACATTCTCCACACTCAACTTGCATTTTAGCATTACACCTGAACCAACAAATACTCACTCTGAGACGGAAGAAAAATGGAGAAAAGAACACTTTTGTCTGAAGATGTCAAAATCATAAAACTTTGCTGTAAAAAATGAAGAAAACCAACAATAGCGATGAGACATCCCCAAAATTTCACAAAGAAACTGCTCAGCAGTGTACCTGCCATTGACACTCTCCCACTGCAATTTTAATTCGGACTTAAGAAATAAGGATTCTTCTATCATTCTGTGATTCTGTAATCTATATCTGATGACAGAGATTCTTCTAATTGTGGTGACTATTAAACTCTCACTTGAAATGAGAGAATGAAATAATTCAGCTGAGCAAGACAGAAACTGGAGGCCTGACTGGAAACAACAAGCTGAATAGTGTTCTTTATTCTTAAAAATTCTGTTACGTCTTGGACGGAAACTCGCATTTGTTCCTTACTGTCAACTGTTCTCGTCTTCATTACTCATGTTCTCCCTTCAAAACTTTCCAAATAGATGGTGTTACGACTGTCAGAGCTGAATCCCACCCTCTTACTCTCCTGCCATAGAGGAGCTGCAGGCACATGGTTTCACTGACACTCGTGATGGCTTTTCCATGGCATTTTGGGCAGAGGGTGGGAAGCTCTAAGTCCAGCAGAGACGTGGGCTGAGAAAATGTAACAGGGAAGGAGGAATGAAGGAAGGGATGGGAGAGTTGCAAGAGAAAGAGGAGCCCTCCTCTGCTGCCGCTTGCTTCATGAATGAGATGAATCTTTTTAATCTCCGATTTGATGATAGCGTTTGAGGCACTCGGGTTTTGTTTTTTTTTTCTTTTCATAAAGAACCCATCACACTGTCAGACTGACTGACATTTATGATCTCAGCTGCCTGTGCAAACACCAGTAAGAGCAATAATTAATGAACCCTCAAACATTACCGCCATCTCCTCTGAAACTATTTTAAAAGGAATTTGAGCTGTTAAAACCTCTGTCCATGAAGAAACTTGCACGGTCACAGACAATAACTACATAACAGGGATTAACTAAAGTTTGAGCAATATCTTGTTGCTAGTTTCTAGATTGGGTTTTTTTTTCCCCTTCACTAGTCCATCTTTAGATGAGGGATTACTTAATTCCCTGGCATGTTGACTATGCATTAGAAATTTCATCTAGAGGAAACTGCCTCTTTACGAATCTTTCCTATCACATTTACCAGAATCATCATTTAAAATCATCTCTACTTCAAATGAACCTAAATTAACACAGTTGTTCCAAAACCCGTTCGCTTGTTGACTATTAATGAAGAGACAGAAATTCAAGATTAACATCTTATGAGCCAATTGTGACAACCGTGACCACCTCAGTTCCTCCCTGTTGCTGTATAATGTAGAAGAAACAGTTATTTTGCACCTCTGATACTTAAATTGAGATGAACACCTCGTCCCCTCACGCAATCAAGACCGCATCTCAAAGCTCCGTCAGAAACTTAACTGCGCACCCCTCTTTGAGAGCAGATATTCTTTTGTGAATTCACCTCAATTTTTCTTAAAACACTACAGACAGGTATCTCAAAAATTCTTACATAAATCCTTTGGTAACATTTAACCTCGCAAACTTAAAAGCAATGCTTAAAACTCATTGTACCTATACAATGTGGAGTAGGGAGACTGCATAAGAATAGTCCCTATAGAACTCAAGTTCCATCATCCGCTTCTTTGCCTCAGGAGGCTCCCTTTGAAATCACTCTGGAGACTATAAATAACCCCCACTAGTTTCAATTACCAAAACCATTCAACAGTAGTTTGTTCCAGCCTTAATGAGTAAAAACAGCCATCGAAACAACAACAGAACACCCCCAACTACTTTATCCTAGCTGCTTGAGATACGTAATGGAAAGACTTGCGCCGTTTGAGATACGCAATACAAGAGTTACGCATGTTCCAAATACAGAACACTACTGGTGGGCTTCAAACTCTGCCAGCAAAATTCACCTTCCCCCTTTGCAAATGAGATTAAGAAAACGGCTTCCGTTACAGACAGTGACCTAAAGTGCGGTTGGTTGTATCTTTTTTAATGAATGCTTAAAAAAAAAAAAAAGCGAAAAAATGAAATTTAGCATGTAAATTGCTTTGAGTGTAAGCAGTATTTTTGAGCTCAACAATAGCACGGCTTCATTTCCCCGAAATGACAGCTGGCACACACGATGCACGTGTTGCAAGGAAAGAGGAGGAGAATCAAAACTTGTGCAGTACCAAGCAGCGAGTTAGCATAGTGAGAACAGGCATTTGTCAAACACAAAGATGAACACTCCAGAGCATCACAAAACTCGCATATGTGGCTAACTGACAGCACGCCTTACAGCACAAGTACAGTGCTATACGTAAGCAAACGTGCCGCACAACAGCATAGGGCTGTGGCTGAGCTAAGGCAACCAACACAGCCTAGGGGCTGCAGCTGACTTGAATCCGGACAACCTGAAACACGGGCAAGGCAAGGTGGGTCCCCGGGCCACCAGTCGCCCCCCAAGAAAGCAACCTGGCCTGATGCGGAGGGGCTGGCAGCCACAGCTACAGGCCACTTCAAACAGGGACACTGATTTGCGGCGTGTCACACTTGTACCCCCTCCAAGTGTTAAGCTGCCTGTTTTCATAAAACCCACATGTGGGATTAGTGTGTTCAAGACCTTGATAACTTTGTGAAATTTGAATAAAATAATCCAAGAGATTCAGAAGTTATTGAGGGACAAACTATGGGGGGCTCATTTCCCAGGCATCTGCCCCCACCCCCAGTAGTTTACATGCGTTAACCTCATTTGTGTTTCTTATCACCAAACTTCAAAACTTAAGACTCTCTAGTTAAATTTTTTTTTTTTATATATATATATGTATGTATGTATGTATGTATGTATGTGTGAATGAGTATTAATACATATATTACTGCTGGCATGACTTCAGAAATACAGAAAAGTGTGGGAGAATAACCATACATAACCATATAATTTTAGTAGCATTCCACTTACACATAAGAAAACACTTTTTTACTGTAGGGGAGAACTGACACCTGCACAGGTTGCCTAGAGGGTTTGTGGAGGCTCCATCCTCGGAGGTTCTCAAAACCTGGCCGGACACGGCCCCCAGCCTCCTTTAGGTGACCCTACTCTGAGCAAGCAGGTTGGACCAGACAGTCTCCAGAGCATCTTCCACCCTCAGCTATTCTCTAATTCTGAGATTCATGGATGGGGAAATAAAAAATAAAATAAGCAAATAAAAATAATTATATACTAATTCCTTCCTACCTCTCACTTTTTTTGTTTTCCTCTAAACTCATACTGTTGGTACTATCATCCATCAAAAAGGAAGTATACTGTACTGCAGTGTAACTTAATGAGGCTATTAACTACCATCTCTAATGAAACGGAAGAGACTAATCTAGTGCCAGTAACCCAGATGAATGAGATGCAAGTTGAAAATTGCATGACAAATAGCGAACTACATAGGCTACTGCATGCATTTTAGCTAAGTTATCATTAGAAAAAGTGTGAAAATGCTTATTATCCTTTCTCATCAATAAATTTCATAATTGCTAAATTAAGGGAAAAGCTAATTAGTTTTCATCTCATATTTGCACTCCTGTACTACATCTGTTTTATAGTTAAATTCTTGCATCACTCCCTTCTACACTCTCTGATGTCAGCATGTCTTTGGTTAATGGAAGCGTTCATTTATTTATTAAACATTTTTATTTGTTTGAATCAATTTGGTGTAGAAGTACTTATTTAAATGTATTCAGGCGCCTGTAACTGTACAGTTCCTTTGACAGATTAACTTCGGGCATTTCAATTAGCTGAAACACTTTCTAAGGCAATGGCCACCCCTATTGCTGCTGACTGAAAGAAGGACCTTGTTTATTCAGAAGACCAGGCGAATGGGATTCCTTTCCTGAATCACCCCCACGAGCAAAGTCTGTAAACCTCTGGAGCCCACAACAAGAGATGAGTTTGTGAAGAGAGAACCGGCTGGATGGTCCTGCTGAGCACTCAGGCTGCTGCTCGCTGCCCATCTCTTGCTACGAGGATAAAGAGCTGAAGAACGTGGTTAAAAACAGCTGCTGACAGCAAAATCATACACAGATAGCGACTGCTAGTGGGTGCAGGCACAAGACTGAATTCCCATTGTTTTAATTACTGGGCACAATTTATGCAATGTAGAAGCTTGACACTATTCAAAGGATGTTAAGGGAAGTTGTTTGCCAAGGGAAATTGTTTTGGGTTACTTTTTTTTCTTGATAGCTAACAAACAGCATCTCAAGCCCCTCATATATTCAGACTATTATAAAGAGCAAACCTTGAAAAGGCCAGAAGAGAGAAAAGGCCGCAACATTAAACTCATTAGTTTATGTTTTGGGTTTTTTTTAATAAAAAAACAGGTACAGGTATCAATTTGAACTTATTTTCTCATTATTAAATTACATATTTAAGCAGCATAGAGTTAGGTTTGGGAGAGGGACAAAGGCAGATTCTGATGACAAAGTTGGAGAACAAATGGTATCATAAGTGGCCTAAATAATCAGAACAGGATTATTAAGTGAAAGAATAATGCACAAATACAGATAGCTAAATGGAAGAACGGAAACACAAGAAGGAAGAAAAAAAGCCGTAACGCAGGAAAATACACGATGAAAAACGTTATGAAGGCAAATCATGAACATCCTGGCTGTTCCACAGCACCTGAAGACTACTTACTAGTATTCAAATATGTATATTTACATATATGAATATGTATGTGCAAACACACACAAATACACTTACGCTGGTTCTGATAAAACGGGAAATTCAAACGCATTCAGCAATATAGTAGTTTTGTTTTTGCTGACTTTAATGAGCGCCCTCTTATGCTTTGTGAGATTCTCTAATATTGGATTAACAAGAACAGATAAGGCTATAAATACTGCATATTTGCTAGTCAGCTTAAGAGTGCATAAATAAGCAGTGCTGCTCTGCTTCAAAATCCTAGTAGTATACTCCAGCTATGTCCTCATCAATCAGACGGTATACAGTATTCAGGAAGGTAATTCTTCAAACTAATAGCCTAAAACCAGTTCTATGTAGAAACTACTTGCTCTGTTATTTTTCATTCATACACCGAGTTTTTCTTAGTACACCCTTCCCCCCTTGGCGTAATGAGGGTTTTCCAAGGCTGAGACACAGATTCAGAAGAGGAATTGTAAAGAACTCTCGCCTGCTAGCAGTGAAAATATATTTGCAATATTTATCTTTCAAAAAAACTTATTTGTCATTAACTGTAGAACCTCGGTGATGCCATTAGCAACAGAAATCCTGCAATGAGAGCCTGTAATTCCAAGGACTGTTACTGATTAATGTTATGGAAAAAAACTAAGAGCTATTGTCTTTTTGATAAAATTTTTACTGAATGCATTAGGACTAGGTTCTGAAATGCCCAGCGAACCTATCTTCAAAAACCACTTAGTTTTGATTCAGTTATTTTAAAGCAAGCTTAAAAATCAGTTTATATTTTGACTGTGTTACTTTTTCTAGCAATCTTTGTGGGGAAAACAACAACTGGCCCTGATACAGAAGACACTTCCTATACACCTGATTGCTCTCTACGATACATCAGAAGTCAGGCTGGTCTCCTGGGCAGTTCTTACTGTTTTGAAAGGAGGTATTTTGGAAGCACCTACACTAACGTGAACCAAAGACCACGGGAAAAGGTAGAACAGATGAATGAAACACAGAGGATGCAGTAGTACATGCACTGTCTTGTATCTTACATCCAGCTCTTTTTCAACCCTCTTTTGCCCCAAGATGTTGGTCTCATTAGTTATTCCCTGAAGTTTATGTTATGGAAAATAATTTGGAGATGAAATAGGAAAGAGATCTCTTGTTTGCCTGACGATTCAGTGAACGTACAAATATTTATAAAACCCTCACTCTGTACGAAGATACACTTTCCCCTGTGTATGCTCAATGGACTTCAGCGTACTTCCCAGAGACTTTATAATGTCCTTGTGAAATCAATTTCTAAATAGAAAATAGTGAAAACTTGTTCAGAAAGTTAATCATGGCATGAAATCACCAAAAAAAATAAATCTCAAGATTAAGTTGTTTCATTTTACTCAAAATATACATAAAGAATAAAATATTTACTTTTCTGTTTGAACACATCTGAGAACAAATCCTTTGTTATAATTCTGTAAGACTAATACAAAGATGTGGTCATACCCGAATTTTAAAAGATAGTGAACTTAGAAACATGCAATTTTGTATTTGGCAAGAATTTCACCAACCTAACTGAAAACCACCTATCAGACCACAGAGAAACAGTGATGAGAAAGTGCTAAGGGCAGCAGCACACACTTTTTCAGGACAGGAGAGTATCTCGTTTACCGAAGCACACTTTGCTTCTCCTGCTCATGGCCACTGAGAACCCTGCTACAAGAAATGTTCTCCTAACTCTTTGCTTTGCACTGACCATCCCAGCTCTCCCACCTTTCCAAGAGTCTCTCTCCTGGCTCTTCTAGAGCCTACCTGCCTCTGCTCTCATTAAGTGCTAGGAATGCTATTACGGTTAGCCTAAATGCCTTTAATCACTGAGATCATATTTGCTTTTTGTTAGCGTCATTGAAAAAATGAGGTTGGAAGGGATTTCTGGGGGTCACCTAGTCAAGCCTCCTGCTTGATGCAGAATAAACATGAAAGCTGGATCAGGGCGCTCAGGGCCTGGCCCAGTCCATGTTCAAAAATTTTCAAGGACTAAAGATTTCACAGCCTCTGTGGGTACCTGTTCCAGTGCCAACCTGAGGAGGAAAATCCCTTCCCTTGATCTGCCAACTGTACTCTTCCTAACGCAGCTAATCCAGAGACAGTGTTTACTGTTCTCCTATCATCTGGTACTCCCTTTAATTCGACATTCAAAATAGTTTTCCTACTGGCTTACAATTCAATGCGAACTCCTCTCAAGAGATCATCCTGTCCTCTTGACTTAAGCACATTTTCCTCAAAGTTGTTCTACTTCGAATGCAGGTCTTTTTCATAATGGGATTCAGGATATATGGAAATGAAAACAGATGAAAAGTTTGAATCAAGAGCAGCAAAAAGAGATAACGACAAGTGAAAGCTGAGGAATGGACTTACAAGTAACCAACAAAAGTCTTAAACAGGTTATTGGGTGAACTAAGAATGAAAACGGAAGGTTCAAGCGCATATCTGAACATCCCAAAGGTAAAAGAAGATGAATTTGGGCGATTTAAGAGGATAAATAAAGGTAGTAAGAAAAACAGTTTTAAGTACCTGCAGGACATTCTCTGTTAGGATGGTGGACTTGAAAACTTAGACTCTGAACGGATTGACAACACGGTAACGATCTCAAATAATTAGGAGTATTATGAGGTACACAGAGGTGTGCGTCTCAGCACCTGCTGGGAGGTTATACAGGCCAGGAGACCCTTACTCCCATCCACATATACATTTTGATTATTTTTTAATTCTACTGTGCTTGTGGGTTTTTTCATCTTCACAAGGGAAGAAAAGCTTGTTTCTCATAACCTGTGCACCCCTGTATAACCAAAATCTACATAAATTGGTACGCACTTCTGCACACAGCAAATCCCACTTTCTGTGCAAGGTAGCTAACCGCAAAGATACACGGATAAACCCCACAATGGGAAAGCAGCAATCCGCTCTTTCTGAGGTCTTCCTGTTGTCTTTAGAAAGGGTGCATTAGTAACATGGAGATCAGATACAACTGCCTTACATGCTCGTAAGAGAATTAATCTGAGTTAGTACAATTTTGGGGAATACAATGGTATAAAATGGGAAATATCAAGAAGCACATAAATTATCATATTCATCTACTTATCCTATTCCGTAACAGTAATTTTCTTTTGTTTCTTAAGGCCAGCAATCCTTTCATGAATGGCTTCAACAGATTGATTAGAAAAATGAGTTATTCCCAAGTACGAATTTCTAGCACATTTTATAAATGTCTTCAAAACACTGTAAGTATTTCTAATTCAACTGTACAGGATGTGAAATCGGGCTTCCACAGCCACATTACACTTTTTGTCCCTTTGGCCACTTCAACTACCCAGCTTCCTCGCTTTATGAGCAAACAATGCAACGGAAAGGAACACCTGAGAACTAATAAGCGTGAAAGTTAATTTCAAAGAAATACCGACTATGAAAAGGATGAGTTTCCATTCATCTCACTTTAGTGTACTTTAACAGAGGCAGATGTACATATTCCTATCCTGGTATCATAAGATGACAGAAAAATAATCTATTTATTTTATCCTGGCCGTACTGAATAGACACGGATAGGAGTCACTGTTTTCACCTGCTGTCATGCTGCTGCACACCTTTTCATTTCTGAATGTTATATTTTTTCCACCACTCAGAAGAAAATTCTCTTCAGTAGTAAACAGCGTGAGCGATTAATGTATGAACTATGAAGATGCCTGCAAAACTTCTCTTTAGATTAAAGCAAGTACAGGCTAAATTTCAAGGCATTTTTTTCACTATGGTTTAGTAAAGAGATGATTTAGATGTCTAGCACAGAAATGTGCTAGACTGTGACAGATAAAAGATCAAGAAAGGCTTTTTTGTGAATATTACCAATTACTGTGTGCTAACAAGCTCTTAAAAACCTTCCCAGGAACAGCTGAAGTTTTTATAACTCAGAGGCAAAGATCATCACAGCTATAGCTGACTTTTCATAAACTTTTTGATATATCGAGCCCGAACCCATCCCTTTGGATTCTCCAGCCACACCGGTTATAACACATTTAGTCTAAAATGTAGGGGATGCATTTAGTGTAAAAGATAATTCAGGTGACGGTATCCACTATTTTTAATGAATGAGGGTGATTTTTGTAATGTTGAACAAGGTGATAGTGAAAATAAATTCTACAATTGCAGCAAGTCCTTAAATTTGTTTACAGATACAACCATCATGATCCTTTCCATTAGGAGAATTTTAATCTACAATAATCGTAACACTTTGAAAAGGCTCTTAGATAACCAGTAGTGGCAACTAATGCAAAGTATATGTGCAAAAAAAGCAAGCTTGAGTGTATGTGCTGAAGCTCCTTTGAGCAGGAGAGGAAACCAATCTGTCCATCCAGATAGATATGGAAGCACAGAACACATAACACATCACAGAAATAGGCAATAAGATGAGATAGTAAAAACCCATCAACATACATCATTTGATCATGGCACAGTGTCATCTCCCAGCCTCTATTAGCTCTTGCTGCATCAGTGCAAGTCCCAGACACTTTATCCCGTTTATAATTGCTGATGAGCAGTAATAAGGCCTCCATGCCTCAGCTCCTGTCCGTTCCACTTCAGCGCCCACCTATTAGGTTATAACTTTTATTTACAGCCTTGCTTGATGCGCTGTTCTATTAGTACAGCTGGAAACTGAGCAGGGGTAAAAAAAAAAAAAAA
>VYZM01003678.1:7324-24484 GCA_013398915.1 Dromas ardeola
TTCCCATAAACCATAATCCTCGTTCCTAGAAAAAAATAAAAATAAATCCATACCACTCTCCCATCACTGCTTCAGCAAATGCATTCTGCAGGAGATTGTGAACGTTAACAGATGCAGGCTGTTCCAGACAACAAGATGGAGAGCTAATTCCAAAGCCGAAAGCCCTTGAAAATAGCGCCCTTGTAATACAATCAGCGTTTCCCAGCCCTCTGTTTCACTATGGGAACTCCAGTGCCTCTGTTGACTTTAACTATACTGGTCTTGCGTGGGGGGAAAAAACAGGCCTGTCAAGTAGATGCATCCCAGTGATGCATTATTTTATGAAATAAAATTGTCTTAGGTCTTGCTTTTACGGGGGGAGGGAAGATGGGTTCTCACTGTGTGTTAGCCGTACAAGACGACACTCTTTCTTCTCCACACCCCAGAGAAGATGCATCACATGCTTCTGTGGGGTAAACGGAAAATAAACACTGGCAAAATGTTTCCTATGATGACGACAGTATTTTTGGCTGTGTAATTCACCTGCCACTTCTGCACCAGCTCTAATTTTGCATGTCAAGGTGCCGTAAGTAGAGTCTGTAACACTCAAAACTTGATGTGACAAGGATGTGGATGATTGTTGCCTGACGGGCACCACGTTGGGAAGAATGGTGGCCTTTAACCAAATGTAGTTTGATGTAAGTGGGATAATCTGTTTTGTCAATCTTTGTGCTCTCAAGTTTAATGATTCTAAGATTTCACATGAATAAGAAAAGTGATTTTGTATTATTTGTGTCTAAATTGAGAATAGCTTATTAGGAAGAAGAGAGACATCCTTCTAATTGAACTTGAAATATTTTACTACCACTTTTGAATTTTTCACCAATTCATGCCTTTGCCTGTTTTCAGCTTTTAGAACAAGTATGTACTCTTCAACATGAGACTGTTGCATTGATTTCACAGGAATAGCACATGTGAGCATACATTTCAGACTCAACATCAGTGTAGCTGCATGTTTTGTATTGTCATGGCTTGTAGTTCTCTTTTATAAAGTTTTTAATACATGCCTTCTAAGGATACTACTTTTCTTGCATGTATTTGTTTGAATTTCATTTTTAAACGTTTGTTGTTTTGGTTCCTTAGCCATGAATCAGCGAATCAGCCAAAGTGCTCCAGTGAAACAGCCACCCCCTCTGGCTCCTCAGAGTCCCCAAGGTGGTGTGATGGGTGGGAGTAGCTCCAATCAGCAGCAACAGATGAGACTTCAGCAGCTACAGATGGAGAAGGAAAGGCTGAGACTGAAGCATCAAGAACTGCTTCGGCAGGTGAGGCCACAGGTTAGACACCTACTTCCACTATTTCTTTTGTATGTTATGTTTTGTTTTGGCTAAGTTGTTGTTTCAGTGAGGCCTAAAGACCGGTGTCTGTACAAAAAAGCTTTGAGATCTAAACAGGTCTGAGTTCATTCTTTTACCGATATCAGCTTAATAGTGAAAGCATCTGACTTACAGACCGAAGGATTTTGCTTTCCTCCCTCATTCCTCTCCCTAACAAAACTCTCCAAGAACAGGCTTCTTTACTATTAGGATGACATTACGCACTGTTGATCTGATTGGATGTTCCTCATGAGAATATCTTTTGTATTCATTGAGTTCTGAGTCATGCAAAAAGACAAGAAGTTGGTTCCCACAGCTGCTTTAGCTCTCCTTTTTTTAAGTGGAGGAAAGTCACTTTTAGAACCTGTCGCAGTCTGTAGGATTTCAAAGTACTTTTAGAGTTTGTGTAAGATTAATTGAGGAGACACCTTGTTGCTATCTGTTAAACAGTGGAGTGGAGCATGGAACAACTGAATCACGTGTGCTGCATTTTGAACCTGTGGTTTTCTTACGCTGAAGAATTTCAGACTTCATGATTAGGCTGCAAGCTGTTCCTTTCAGTATTTTTCTACTCTGTGTAGCAAATGTTCAAGCGTAGGACTTGACATTGGAATCTCTGGATTTTGAATTCGGGCTTGACTTCCATTTGACTTTAAGCCTTCTGCTTAGATTTTTCTATCTGAACGTTTTTAGAGTTACTGCCATCTGTGTTAGATCCTTAGGATAGTCCTTGTTTTTTGACGCTGTCAGAGAAAGCACTAATTGTCTCTTTGAGGAAAACCTTCTAAAATCTTACCCTGTTCCCTTTTCGCTTTGGGTGATGGGCCTTGTATCAGTAGAGGATAATATCTTAAAGTCCTCAAAGACAGCTTTTCTCTTTCTTCATCACCTGCAGTATTCTGTCCTGGAATCTGGCTCCCGTTATCCCCTTTGTAGTCAAGGCTTGTTTTGTAGGAATCTTCAGCATCTCTTGGTGTAAGATGGGTCATCTTTACAGCTGTTACTTTTTATAGTACTCTAGGTAGGAATACACTGCAAAGGTGGCATCAGGACTTTCTCTTCGCTTAAGCACCTGGGCTTCTGCTGTTCCTGCTTTGCTATTAATCCACCAACAAACATTTTACTCTGTGCTAGCATGCTTCGAGGTAGGCCTTCTAATTGTCTTCTTGCCTCAGTTGTCATTGAGAACCTGACTTACTGTGGACCAGATGACAGCCAGTTCTCTTCATGTTGTTCTCCCTGGTTGTTAAGTTTATCTGTCAATTATGCATCCTTGGTAAACCTGTGAGTTTTGTTTTGCTGTGTCATGATTTTCATAGTCTCTTAACTCCCTTATCCTGTCTCATCTGGCCTGTCTTGGGGGCTTGATACTACAAGATGGTGTTTATAAGACAGCCTGCATAAGCAAACCATGCAGCTAAAGTAATTTTTATCCATCTTATTTTTACTCTTAGGCATTGCGGAATATCAATCCCAGCACAGCAAATTCTCCAAAACATCAGGTAGGCTCTTAACTGATGTTTCAGCATAATTAGAAAAATGAAAGCATTACATTAGGCTAGCAGAGGAACTTTTTGCTATATAAAGGCATTCTTAAAAAGAGAAAAAAACCAACACAACAGAAAAAGCCCACCACCAACCAAAAAAACCCAGGCTCTGCCATACATACACATTTTTGAACCACTTCTCTGGTCATGGCCCTAACGTTGTTTATAAGCGTGCTGCGTTACCACAACTTTATATCAATTTTTAAAAGCAAATGAGGAAAATTGCACGTTTTTCTGCATTGAAAACAACCT
Source organism: Dromas ardeola (assembly GCA_013398915.1). Lineage (NCBI taxonomy): Eukaryota > Metazoa > Chordata > Aves > Charadriiformes > Dromadidae > Dromas > Dromas ardeola. The sequence continues at coordinate 10,479 of VYZM01003678.1, forward strand.
TCTTTAGCATTCTTGAGGATACTGCTGTTCCAGTCCTGATGTCATCAAGATGTGTATTTAAAGCAAACCTCCCATTATATCTAAGGTAGTAGTTTGTGACTTTTAAGTTCATATGAATGTTCTTATCACTTTGTTTAAACAGGTATGATCTTAAAACAAGGATATCTGTTATCAGTTAATAAAAAGTCACTTGGAATATTTATGATTTTTAAGCATGTACAGTGTAACAGAATTATTTAATAGATTAGACTAACAAAATAATTGCTATGGGGATATGATATGTAATTATTCCATTTTGACATTTAACAGGCTCCTGCACAAATACATTTTCTGTATAGGAGGCAACAATTCTGAAAAGCCTCCCAAGCTCAGACCAAAAGGAAATTGGTCAAAATGTGAAGCACAATAAACAGTTTAATGCTGACTTCTTCTAGGCTCTTAAGAAGTTGAATATGGAATGAATCTCTGAAAGGGTGGATTTATGGATATATTCAGAGAGCTTCTTGCTTGCTATTGCTAACAGTATTCTTAATCTGCCGGTTCTTAGGACAATATTTATATTGGCTTGTATTGTACTTTGTTTTTCTAAGAAAAACGCTATGCACGCTAGGCAAGAAAAACTGAATAAAAGAAAGTATTCTGTGTTTGGAAGCCATGAGTACTGGTGTGCCATTGCATTCTGAAGAGTACCACAAAATTTGTACGTTACTAGTTCTCCCAAGAAGACCATCTTCAAAATAGAAACCTCAGACCTTAGAAACAGCACTAACACCCTGGAAAAAATACTTTATTTGGCAATATCAGTGCAGCTCTAAAACAGAAGCCTTTTAATTAAGAAGTAATCATTTAATTCATTTACAGAGCATTAACCTCATGATGATCTCATTGATCAATATTAGATCCTAGTATGAAGAAGGAGAAAAAATTTCCTTAAGAATTGTGGGTATACATGGGAATAAACAGAGAAGCACACTCCTCCACACAAGTTGGAAACACCTTATCTTTTGCCACAATTAGGTCATTCAGAAGGGATTTTTTTCTTAACTGAATGCCAAAAGTGTATGCTTACATGCCTGAAGTCCTGTCATACACTTGTTCACTCTTCCACAGTAACTTCTTCCTGTTGCCAACTCAGAAATACACAGCAAATGGAGAACTTTTGGATCAGTTTCATACTTAATAAGATCAGATTTTCGGAACTTCTTGAAATTCTGGCTTAAAACACTAAAACACTGAAAAAAAACCTCAAAGGGACCTCACTGATAATTCATTAAGTGTGTATGTATTGGTCACTCTGCTTTGTTTGGAATGGATGAAAGGATTTATGCAAAAATCAGGATTCCATTCACATTTAAACTGGCTTCGTACCAGGCTCACCTCTGTACTCACCTGCCTGGGATCAGTTTTATTAGTCTGCGCTAGCTAATGAGTCAAGCTGTGTTTGAGCGATCTGGTGGATAGAAAAGTAGGCAATCATGTCAACTTAAAAGTTCTATAATACTAGATTATTCATGTTGTATCATCTAAATGTATTTTCTGTGTTTTCATGTGTCACTTCAAAAATGTAGTGAGCAGCCACATGTGGAAGAAGGTGCTTAGAGAACTGCTTCTGGAAATTGTTGTCTCAATCTTTCTTGAGGCTTTGTACTATAGAAGCAAATGTTGTCTGTCTTTTCTAGTGATGCTGTTATCGAAGTCTCAATCTATACATCCTATCAGGTCACAGTCAACCTAGCAAATCTGAAAAATCTGCAGAAAGAACGAACATTTCTTTGGTCAGCTTTTTCTTTTTGGCAGATCCTTTCTTTCCTTTGTGAATAAAATGAAGTTTAGAGGAATTATCTGCTTTCATGATGATAAAGCTGTGCTTGGGGGAAGAATAATAGCTGCTTTTGCTAAATTTTAGATGTTCTTTCAAGGAATACTGAAAATAAAGTCTTCTAATGTTCAGTGCTCTTAATTCTGGGAGGACTAAGTTTTAGAGAAGGTCTGGTTTAGTCAAGGTCTTCCTTTTGTAAAGAGATTATACTACACCAGCATTCTTGAAGCTTGCCTCTAACAAAGTATTTCTTCTATATGGATAAAAAAACCTGGAAAATGTTCCGTTACTGGATCTCTGAGCTTTTCTTAATCACAGAATCAAATGGGTTGGAAGGGACTGGTGAAGGTCAGGTAGTCCAACATCCAGCATCCAGCCCAACTTCCTCTTCCTTCCTGACATTTGTGTCCACATAGCCTGGATACAGTGCCATGGTTGTAGTGATATCTTTGGGCAGTTTTTTTCGGTACTGGGTGAACACTGTGTCCTTGCCAGTTTTTATCGCTCTGCCATGATACTGTAGTATCCTGTAGTGACACTAACACTCAAGGTGTTATGTATGGAGGCTTTGGCATTTAAATACCTCCTGGAAAGATTAAACAATTGCTCAGCTTCATCTTTTGTAGCAAGTACTGTAAAAGACTCTTTTTGTTTGAATACGGGTGTATTTCATTATAATTCCAAAATGTCCGTGTCAAAGGTATTTGAAGCAAAAATTAAAACTTCCATATTTACTGTGCATAAATAAGAGCTATTGATGCATCCAGGGAATTTGAAAACGCCAAGTATCTGACCAGTTACTTACGCTCATCATCATCAATCATCTGTGAACACCTTAAAGATGTCTACCTGTCTTAGTTAAGAGATTGAGTGACTTGACTTTCTCTCCATCCCCAGTAGCCCTCCTTCTATTTACTGCAATTAGCATCTGGTTATCAACAATGTCTCACCTAAAGTAGCCGTCAGTCAACTTTTATATGTCATGTATCATAAAATTGGTTAGATGTTAGGTAACAGATTTCTTGCCTTCCAGTATACGATGGAAAGAAATAGAGGCAAATAGTGTTGAGATACTGATGGCATTATTCTTGGATGTTGTGGAGACTACTGTCTTGTGTTAAGACTGAAGATTTCTTACTTTTCTGCCGCCAGTATTAGAGGTATTTGCTAGTAAGAATAGCATACTACACAGCCGTTTTCATGATAAAGTGATTCTTTCTGTGCTCTCTGTTCGTTGTCTCCATTCTTTTGTCCTTTTTATTTTATAAATTGCCTCTCATATTCTCTGTCCTGTTGCCCCGGACTTATTTCTTACGAACTTTTGTTTCCCGTGATTCCTTAAAAGTTCATTTTAGCTGGTGTTTGATGCCTTTTATCAGCTTAGTCAGTGAGATTTCCAGGAAAGTGTTAATTTCCTAGGACAATTTTATTGTATTTCAATAACAGATTTTTTCAGTCACTTTGTATGTATACCAATACAAAGCTATGTTACTGTCAGATTTGTGACATTTTCTAGAAAGTAAGGAAGACGTCATTAAAAACAAGTACAGTCTTGAATTCTGTACTCTTCAAATTCTGTGATGTTAGTGAAGCTGGAAGTTTTACTGAGGACTTAGGGTTTGTTTGTTCAACTTTTTTTTTTCCCCCCTTCCCTGTAATATGTCTTTAAAAAACAAGATATACTTGTGTTCGAATCTTAGTGGAAATGGTGGGCAAGAGTTATTTTAGTTTCTTGGTGAATCCCAAACAGTGTTGTCCCTTGAATCTCTTGTTTCCCATCCCTCTGTGTGCTATCTGAAGCTGATCTAGATTAGCAAGATAAATGACTTGTCTTGGTTTCATCAAGGGTGTTTGTGTTTGGGGGGGCTTGGTGTTGGGGTTTTCTGTTGTTGTTAGGCTCTTTTAACAGAGATAAGGTACTGAAGCCAGCCATTTGGTCTTTGAACATGGCTTTTTTGACCAGTGAAGATATGACCGCTGATGAACAGAAACATTTTTGAAAACTTCATTTACAAAATGCAGGAAGAAAATAACAAGTCACTTGCAGAAAATTCATCGCTGTATTGTGTCCCTTGGTTTTAATTTGCCTTATTGCTTGATACTTGGTAGGGAAAATTGCCTGTGATGTGTCTTATTCTGTAGAGATCCATTAGGTGGAAAGTTTTGAACCCATTATGTGACAAGTTAGCTAACACTCAGTGAAGAGTCTTTCCAACAAAGGTTTTTTTTTTTTTCCCCCATTTAAAATTTTTGCTTCTGGATGAACTTTTTAAAATCAATAGTCACAAATAATACCTGAAACTTCTCATTGTAGTGGAAGTAAATATTGTATTCCTCCTGTTTTTGTGTTTTACTCACTTGGTAGCTCTTTTTACTAATAATACTAAGGCATACTTTGTCCCTTGTGGCTTAAGTTTTCTGTTAGATGTTTCTTTTGTGCAATGAACAGAAATTGTTACTGATTTCTTACTCTGCAAAGTAACAAAATATTACTAGAGAACTGTCACGCGGATAAGGGAGCTGAGCAGCATGTACAATATCATAAGTAACTTAAAGGTTCCAAGTAGGCAGAAATAAATTTTGTGTACGTTTATCTCGGTTTTCATTGAACTGTTGATACATTATTGTTAGCAGGAATATTTTACTTCATAAGGTAACAAACTGTTGTTAGTCACTGGACTATCTTCCAAAAATCTTTGTAATTAATGAACTGACTTCTTTAGTCTGTGGCAGTAAATTTAGCATGTAATAACAAATCTTAGCGTATTGCCCCTAATATAGGCATCTGTTTCTAGGAAAGCACTTGTATTTTAGGTAGCTAACGGTTAGTTCAGATAATCTGTCAAGTACCTGTCATTTACTCTGCATCGGTTGCACAGAGCTTTGTTAGAGTGTACCATGAGGCGTTACAGGTAAGGCAGTGCACCTATGCAGTGCCATGACTTTAGAAATTAATTCAGGAGAAGACGTAAACAGCTGTCTAGAGCCATCCTAAACTGGGGCTGAAGGCTGCAGCTGGGGGGTTGTGTGGGGTTTTTTTGGTTTGGTTTGGTTTTGGGTTTCTTTTATTTGTTTTTGTTTTGGTTTGGTTTTTTAAGAAAAATACTTTCTTCTTAATAAAATGACTTTCTGACTGAGAGGTCTGGTAGACATGCTCTGGCAAACTGAACTGCAGCCATTAAACTCAGCTGTCTGCCAGAGATTGCCTTAATAATAAGGCAGCAGAATAGGATGTGTCTAACACTGGTTTTTCATAATCTAGTAGCCAGAGCATTGGTGTGGCTACAGGTGTAGACCCAGAGGGATTAAGAGACACATCTTCCTCTGCCCTCACTAACAAACTCTGCTTCTTCTAAACACTATTAAATAAAACGGAAAGTTTTGTCACAGCATCGAGAATTTCAGCTTGAAGCTGTATGTCCTGTAGAAATACGGAGATGTTCCTTGACCTAATTATTAAAGTCTTTGCTATTTCTGATGAGTGCGCAGTACACTAAGGTACTACTTTAAAGACTGCCTAGAAAATGCAAGCATGGCTGGATGTAAATAGGCAAGCATTATTGCAGGGGAGTCCCGTGTGGCTGGATTTGGGGAGGGAGGGTATGTTGGCTGCCATCAAAATATAAAAAATGCGGAATTCAGCTAGTTTTACTGCAAAAGCAACATAGCTGTTGTTCAGCTGCCTTGGGAACTAAGCTTTTTAAATGTTCTTTGGCTTCTGAAATAGTATAGCTTCATTTCTTACTGAAAACCATAGATCTAAGTGAAACTTTTGTTTATTAGTTTGTGTGGCAAGAGCTGTATGAGTTTCACACTCTCTGTTGGTTTAAGTGGGAAATGCTGAGCGTCGGCAGCTAGAAGTTACGCAGTAGGAAAGATACTTGTATTATATGAGTAACCTGAAAATTCAGAATCTCTGATTCCACTTGCAGCACCTAAGCTTTACAGATTAACAAAATAATTTTACTGGTTGCTTGTTGACATAGATCTTTATGGATAAATACTCTGTCTAAAAGCCTATAGAGTAAATCAGATCTACATTCGTTGCCTTTGTTTGTTTGTTTTTTTTTTTTAATGCCCCTAATTGCTTCAGGACGCACTTTGTGCCTATATAGGAGTGGGTTTCCTGGAGTTGCTGGTGCTGCTTGCAGTTGCAAAATCACAGAATCACATTGTTTAATCACAGAAGTGCTGCTAAAGGAACCGGTCAGCAGAAGATATGAGCCATGTTGACCTGAGTACGAGATGGCTGTGAATAACAGCTTTTGCGAGAAGCAAACAAAAATTGGTAGAGCTGTGGGTGTCCTTCATGCTGCCAGGTACCTGCCTCGCTGGCGCTCCGGGACGCCCCGGCTGGGCAGGGGCAGTGTTGGAGCCACAGGGCAGGTAGATACCAAGAGGAATATGAAGCAGTGGCACAGCAAAGGACTGCAAAGCCAGACGAGAAGCCAGGCTTTATTTACGAATGTCTGTTCCAATTTATATGGCCTTATCGGTGCTTACAATGCTCTGTGTAGCATTGAGTTCTTTGCCAAGTGTATACAATACAATTAATTATCGCTCTATCAGTATCACCTCTTAAATTAATTTTGCTGGTTTTCATGATTGCAACACTGAATGATTTATGTTTCCCCCTTACTCTTCTCTAATTGCATAACTCCTCATTGCAGAATTCATTTGTCTTCATCTGTCCATGTGTTTTCCCTGTTTCTTTTGTACGTGTGCTGTAACTTTGTGGCCCTCAAACAAGAACGTAAATACTTAGTCTGAAGGATAACTGGTGCTGTAAGCCTGCCCGTAAGTCTCATGGTCCTCTCTTTCCTGTAACATTGCTCTCCCATCCCAGTGAAGCTTGTGGATCATTTGATAGCTGAGCAGTGTTTGGGGGCAGAAATGTTACAATTGGCCCTTTTAAAGGAAACTTACCAAAAACCCCCAATTATAAGGATATAGCAATTCAAGTTGAGTAACATATCATATGTTTAATACAGTAAGAACATGATATGTGAGTTGCATGAGGGAGTCTTTTACCTTTCCTCAAAAGCGCAAGATAAAAATAGATATGCTTGGAAAAGAGTAATTTTATAAAGTTAATTTGGACATGGTGTGAATGACCAGGAACTTCATGTAAAACTTAATCTGTATGCAATTATGAACAAAAAATGGATAAGGTCAGCCAGATAAATTATACAATGCTGACCTTGTTTTTAAAATTACTTTGCTTAAGGAGATGACAGATCATTTTGGTCTTTATGTAATAACGAAAATTCAGCTTTTGTGTTAACAATAGGAATGCTAAGCTTTTATTTTCCCAGAGGTACTTTAAAAAAGTTTGACATACTTACAAAAATAAGATGAGATCAAGTTCTAGAAATCTAAGCCAGAATTTTGTCATGGTTTTATTTTTGCTTCCAGACTTTAAGTACTCCTAATAAAGGATATATTTTAAAGCATGAACCAAAAGCCTAGAGTTCACGTTGCTCTGTTTGGAGCTGGGAGAGGCTAGTACACTCCCACACATTTTTTTTAAGGAAACACGTAACTTTTTTTATTGAAAATCAGTTTTATAAGGAAGAGGACTGTTCTTCAAGCAACACAACTTCAGCTTCTGTTACATGCACCTTTTATGAAAAATAGTCTTAATACGCTCTGTAGGGCTTGTAGAAAACTTCAGTTATCTTACAGAATGGTTAAAAATTGCTCTGTATTTGTTTCTGAACAGTTCGTCTTTTTTTTTTTGGTAATTCCTTTCTCTTTCTGACTCCCACATTGACATAAATTTACTACTTGAATGCGTAATGGAATAACATTCTTTCTAGGGGGAAGTGCTGTATTTCTGCCTCGTGAATAATTAGCAGTAATGCTACTTATAAAGAGTTAAAAAGAGTTGTAGGTTTGCACTTTTAGCAATGTTGTTGAAACAAAGATAAAAGTAGTACTAATACTTAAAAGACTTATTTCACTACATTGTACATGCCAAAGAATAGGCAAAATAGAGTTCTCTCCCCTGGTTTAATACGTCCCTTTTTAGTCGGCCCTTCAGTGAAATGTAATTTTTCTTTTTTAGCTGGATAGTATCTGAGTTAAGATAAATTTTACCATACTATTTAAGTTCATATATTGATGAAACTTCAATCTCTGCTACTCTCTAAGGATTTAGAAAATACAAAGGTAACTTTCCCATTTTTCCAAATTGCTTATTCCTTTGTAATGACTTTTTTCTTAAGGTACTGGAGAGAAACGTGTGAGTTTTTTCTTTCCTGGTGTCAGTAGCCCTTGAGAAGGGGACCTGTATGGATTTCTCTTCTCTCTCTCTCTCAGGTTTAGGGATTTTTTTGGGGGGTGGGAAGGTGTTGTTTGGTTGGTTTTTTGTTTTGCTGTGTTGTTTTTGGTTGGTTTTTTTTTTTGTTTTAAACTATTGCATCAGGAGGCAGTGCTGATTGGAAAGACCAGGCCTACCACGCAATGAGATATAATGTCACTTTAGTGCATTATATATGGAAGTGACTCTGTGTTGGTTTTGCTTTGTCATCACTCCTTGGGACACTGGTGTGTGATTAAGCTGCTTCCGCAGGCTGCTGGCGCTTCTGGCCCCTCCTCTTCATCCCAGGCAGGGACTGCAGCCCAAGGAAATACGAATGCAATGCACACATCAAAGCAAGAGGGGAGAAGGACAGGGCGTTCTTGCCGCAGCCAGGTGGTTGTAGCTACGTAAGAGCAGCACTCTGCTACGAGAGTGCAGAAGGAAGGTGGGCTGTATTCCAGCTACGAACCCAAAGATGAAAAGATTCTAGAGGCAGCAGTGCAAAATAAAGTGATTTTTTTTATATAATTATTTTCCCTTCCTCCTTTTTCATTGGACAAATAGGAAGATAGAATTAGTTAAAAGTACCTACATCACATGAAGGCAGTTTCTCAGAGAAGGGAAGGCTCAGGTGACATCTGGAAGAATTCTAGTCTCCGGAGGACGGGCATAAAGATTGTGATGTGAGGGAGCAGTTCTTGAGCCATCTCTGGGTTGGCTACTCTAAGGCCTTCTACCTTCTTCACATCACCATTTGGGAAGCATTCCAGGACAGAAAACTTTTTTTTTTTTTAGTGAATGGAATCCACCTGTGTATCAGCCTTCTTGTATCAAGGCTGATATAGCAGAAGTTTGTAAACTTAGCTGTGAAGTACGACCTCATTACATAGTCTTTGCACTTGGTTTTATTACATAAGCAAATGAAAATCATATGGATAAGCCTATAGAAATGATTAAAAGGTGCCTAACATCCTGTGATCTGGAAATGAGGAGAAGGAGTATTATTACTATTTTTTAGAACAGTGGCCAAGTAAGCGGTGGTGAGCAGAGGACTGGATTTACTTGGAGTAGGCAATTGGGTGTGACGAACACAGAAACCAATGGTATGTTTGTATACCTTCTGCCAAGGTCTAATCAAGTGGAATGAGAAGACCTTCTAGTACAAGACATGAAACGTGGTATTAAAGGAATATGTAGAATGATAATCCACAGGAACAGGAGTGACATTAGAAAAGAGGAAAAAAAAAAGGTGGTAGGGAAGCATTCAATATTTGTCACAATCTGCTGAAAAATAAAATAACCTTAGTTTTTTTTTTTAAGAGACCACTTCGAGGAAGAATTGGAGAAAAAATTATATATTAAAAGTCTACAGTAGTCGTTACGCTCATAATTGAGAATGGGTTAAGACCTCTCCTATTACAAGTGAGAAATGTTGAGTATTGTCAAGACTGACAAGATTGGTTTTGCCTGAGATTACTTTCCCAGGCACAGTCTGGAAATCACATACTACTAACAATGGTAACAAGATGGTCAATAAATTTCTTTACTAGTGTCTACGTTAACAAAGCACAGACGTGGTGAACCATTGGTGATGTTTTAGGCGAGTTGCTTGAAGAAAATTATTGTATTTTTCACGTTTAACTTGTGTTACCTGTTTAAAAAGGGAGAGAAGGGGCACTGGAAGTTACATAAAATGCAGCTTATCTCCGCCCACCTTTAATTTTGTGTATTTTATGTTAAAACTTATTTTCATTAAATAGCAATGACAACCTTTATGGATGGATTGATTCAAGTTGGCGCACGGTCAGATATGTAAAAAATATATATCTAATCTTGGTTTGTAACGTTCAGAAGTGCAGTGTTTTAGTTTTACTAAGAAATTGCTGGAGATTTGAAGAGCTTTAAGATTCACTTGTGGGACAAATCACTCATATGATCAAGGAGAAATTTCTAAATGCATGCCTCAAATAGGAGGAGTGAATGGGAACTCGTCGGGAAAGACTTGAAACTTTGCTGAATGAAACGAGCGAGGTAAAAAGGAAACCAGGGACTAAATTGGAAGAAATGGGAGGAAAAGTGCTAGTCAGCAGAGCTGGACAGATGCATCTTAAGGGTCAGATAGTGTTAACAATTCTTACTTTGATCTTAAGAATAGACTTAGCAAAAGGATATTGAAGTGAACTAGAAAAGATTTATGTAAACATACAGATACTTATATCCATAAATATATTTACAGTGAAGTCTGTAATACTGGGCTTGACTGGTGGAACTTCCATTATCACTGTAGCCAGTAAAAATTCTTGATTTGTCTTCAGAAACTTAATTTCATTTAAATCTTGTAACTCAAAACATTAAAAGCATCAATTACCTATAATGTCATGTGTTTACGTATCTGAAAAGTGCATTCAAATGCCTAACATGATCTTTCTTTCTCGCCTTCCCCCTGTTCTAGGAATTGGCTCTCCGTAGCCAGCTTCCAACAATGGAACAAGACGGTGGATCTCAAAATCCTGTGTCATCTCCTGGAATGTCTCAGGAACTGAGAACAATGACTACAAATAGTTCTGATCCCTTTCTTAACAGGTTTGTAGGAGTAGCTGCTAGAGGGGAAAAAAATTGATTTAAAATTCTGTTTAGTACATGTAATAGTTTATTTTGAACATTTGTCTGTGCCAAAAGCCACAGCTGTAAATGAATCTTTCCTTAAATGGCAAGTCTAGTAAAAGTTGAGGATTAAAAGCTGTCTCCTGTGGGAGGAAGTAGTCTGTTCAGACTTGTAGGAAGGTTTTTTATTCAAAGTCATAACATGTTTGCCTCTGCATAATCTGTTGACTAACAGTCATTTCAAATTACTGACTCAGAAGAACTCGTGAATAGCTTGCTATGAGATCAAATGAACTGTGAGGCACATTTAGGACTACACCTTGAGGTTCATTTTAAGGTTTCTCCATTCACCCCTTCCCTCCACTTCAGGTATTTAATTTAGCAGTATTTTTACTCTGTTAATGTTAGGTCTGCAAATAGTGGCATGGTTCATTTTAAATGCTGTATTATTTTGAAGTGGATCTTTTAATTCAAGATTTAGAATTTCACAGTATAGACTAGTCTTTTTCATATAACTTCTTCCTTAATCCCTCTGAGTTGGAGTGTGTTTTTTGTTGGAAATACTGTTCTAACAGCTTGCAAATGCTTCGTACTAACCATTACAACTTTGGAGAACTGCAGCAGCATGAGATAACTTGTATCTGTATTTTTTGCTTACCATGCTGGAAAGAAAAGATGAAAATGGTAAAACAGTCAAATCTCCAAGCCATATAAACTTTTAATTGATGGAGTGAAAATCTGCTAACACTTCAGCAGTATCAAGTAGTTGATCTTAAGTCGGAGTAGTTAATTTTTAGTTCTTCATTGGACTGTATTTTGTCAGCATTCTAAACTGATACCGACTCAGTATCCCATACCATGAAAGAGAAAAATTATGTATTCTGTCAGAGTTAACCACTTTTCAGGATTACTTTGCAATGTTAACCTAACTTTAGGATGCTTATTGCAAGTGCTTATGAAGTATAACAATATGCTCATCCTTCTCTTTAATGGTACATTATTATACTCATGGGAAACGCCATTAAGTTCATCTTGATTCTTTCAATGTAAGTCTTAACTTCCATGGTTTTTGCCACCAATACGGTTTCAAACCTGTTTGTAAGGTAAGAAGTCCACGATAGCACTGGTGTGATTTTGGAATAGGTCAAGCTTAAATGGCTGACGTAATTTTAGATACTGAAAACTGTTAAAATCTTTTTAAACCTTTGTTGCAATTATAAAACCCATCCTATATTCTTTTAAATAACTTAATGTCGCTGATATCCCACACTTAGGTTCTTCATCCCTGAAGAGGTACTGTCATTGTATGTAACTCTTCCAGTTACTGATATTCCATCAGCGGCTAATTAGCTTAAGTTTGTTTCATTTTCTGCCTTTTCCAGGAGACTCTTCCATCATTTCATATGCTCTGTCCTCACTCTAATTCTCAAAATTAAAGTTCAGTGAAGGTGGTGCAAGAACGTACCCTCTATCTTGACAGTGAAATCTGTTGTCCTTCACATAGTTTAGGTTATGTAAATAACATCTGTTGCTCTTAGGCTTTTTTTCCGACCGCATGAAGTATTGTCTGTGGTACTGTTGTGTGTGCTACTGTGAGAGCGGGAGAAGAGTTTCTGTCTCAAGGTACAAAGTGCTTTGTTATATATTGGAGAAAAGCAAGTTAAAGAAAAAAAAGGGGGTCTTGCACATGGAGAAGAATAGTGGTATGTTGTTATTAAACTCCCTAAGGAAGTAAGTGGTATTTCCCAGTTTTGGGTAAGCCCTTCAGGAAGACTTTTCTCCTACACAGACAAATCTGATTGGAAAACTTTTTTTTTTCTTCTTCTTTTTTTTTTTTTTTGTTACAGGGGGGGATTGTCCTCCATGAAATTTATCCTGGGACTTGTTATGAGCCTTAACTGTGCTGGCCCTGTCCTAAGGAATAAAAAGGACAAAAAATCTTAAAACTGACCTGCTCTTCTATGAGAAGGCTCTGTAGATAGATGATAGCCTTGATGTGTTGTAGTAACATATTAGCTTGAATTTCTGGAAGGCTGTTGCCATCATACATTGAGGCCAGGTATATTTTGACATTTGTTCTTAAATGATGTAGAATCCTCACCTCTTCGAAAACTTTTTTCTGACCCAAAAGGAATGCATCTTCAGATTTCAAATGGCCATGGGAGTGGACTAATGCACTTTATCCATCGTGAGTCTACACACATAAAATATAAAATGATGGATCTTTACCTTTAATTAGAAACAGGAAAAAAGCTAGAAAGCGCAAATTCATGTTGTTTGTAATTTTTTGGCAGGTTGATAATTAGCAAGGACTATTTACTGTAAAGTGCATAAAGATACTACTTGCCTAGTTGGAAATATGTTTAACTGGGCTTTTTTTGGTAGCCCTTACTTGACACAGAATACTGAAAATCTGTACGTGACTCAAGTTCAGAATATCTTAATTGCATTTTGTTTTGAGCATTGTCTCCTTCTAGGTAATTTTATTTACATCACCCACTTAATTCTGTCGTATAGATAAGAGGAAGGGATTTTAAAAAAGGACATTTGTAGATACGCATTTCTGTCTCTGAATTACATACAACAGTCCAATAGTTTTGACCTAAAGATCTCCTTGATGTGCCTTATGTTAAAGTTCAGACTTATAGAAATGCTTCTTTCTATCCTTGTGGGGTATATATAAGTTCCTGGTGAGAAAGTCCTCCTAATTTTAGGTACCGAAGTTGGATATCCAAACTTGAGGTAGTTAAATAATTTCCGCTGCGTACATAATCAGAACATCCTTGTCTTGGTCTACCTTGGTCATCCTTGGTCTGCCTTGACTTCATCAAGGCGTTCGACACGGTCTCCCACAGCATCCTCATAGGGAAGCTTAGGAAGAGTGGGTTGGATGAATGGACAGTAAGGTGGATAGAAAACTGGCTGCAAGACAGAGCTCAGAGGGTCGTGGTTAGGGGCACAGAGTCCAGTTGGAGATCAGTGACGAGTGGTGTTCCCCAGGGGTCAGTACTGGGCCCAGTCCTCTTCAATATATTCATCAACGACTTGGATGAGGGGATAGAGAGCACCCTCAGCAAGTTTGCTGATGACACAAAGCTGGGGGGGGTGGCTGACACACCGGAAGGCTGTGCCGCCATACAGAGAGACCTGGACAGGCTGGAGAGTTGGGCGGAGAGAAACCTTATGAAATTCAATAAGGGCAAGGGTACGGTGCTGCACCTGGGGAGAAATAACCCCCTGCACCAGTACAGGTTGGGGGCTGACCTGCTGGAGAGCAGC
>VYZM01003678.1:24675-42017 GCA_013398915.1 Dromas ardeola
ACTGTGTCCAGTTCTGGGCTCCCCAGCTCAAGAAGGACAGGGAACTGCTGGAGAGGGTGCAGCACAGGGCTACCAAGATGCTGAGGGGACTGGAACACCTCTCTTATGAGGAAAGGCTGAGGGAATTGGGTCTGTTTAGTCTGGAAAAGAGACGGCTGAGGGGTGACCTAATTAATGTGTACAAATACTTAAAGGGTGGGTGTCAGGAGGATGGGGCCAGGCTCTTTTCAATGGTGCCCGGCAACAGGACAAGAGGTAGTGGGCACAAACTTGAGCGTAGGAAGTTCCATCTCAACATGAGGAGGAACTTCTTTCCTTTGAGGGTGGCAGAGCCCTGGAACAGGCTGCCCAGAGAGGTGGTGGAGTCTCCATCTCTGGAGACATTCAAAACCCACCTGGACGCCTTCCTGTGCAACCTGCTCTAAGGTGACCCTGCTCTGGCAGGGGGGTTGGACTAGATGATCTCCAGAGGTCCCTTCCAACCCTATGATTCTATGATCCAAAAAATCTTAGAAAATAATTGCTATATTGGAGCAATTTGAGAAAATGCGCAGTAGTGTTTTCATTTTTGTAGTCAATCTTCTGCCTGCTGTCTCCACTACCTGCTGTCATTGTGGTAGATTTTATTTTTCGAATGGGACATCCAGCAAGGCAGACTTTATTAGACTATCTCACTTTTTGGTTGACCACTCTGTTTATATATTTTTCTCTATTAGATTTATATTGGTAGTGACGGTAATTCTCTGTTCTCCTAAATTGGGATTTCTTCTTTTGTATACACATATATTAACAAGTGTTACTTGAAGAAGCATCCACTCTATTTTGGGTAATGCAATTTAGTTGTGTGCGGTAATTTTGGTTGGTGTGACTACTAAATGGAGAAATCCTTGTTGAAGAAAGAGGAAATGTGTATTAAAGAGTGATTTGAAGAGAGGGATGGACATTCCAAGTGTGAGAGCAGCTGCCAAAAAGCCTTCTCAACTAGAGTGATTTAGTGCAGCTAGTCTCAGTTCTGTTTTTAGTACTTTGTGCCACAAAGTAAACCAGCATTTTTTTCACTGAAGTTTTAAATAGCTTAATTATTAGGATTGTTATCAAATGTGTGATGCTACTATTTTTAAATCAGTCTAAAAAAAAAAAATCAGTATTTATGACTTAACTATGAAGAAATGTTAGGTTTCCTTCTTATATGGCAAAGATGTCTTAGTGAAATCTTATATATATACATATTTATTCATGGCTGATGGCATTCTACTTGCATACAGTGTTGAATAGCTGTTCAGCCGTCCTCTGTTTGGTTCTTCGTACTTGACAAAAAGGCATACGTTATATATTTCATGAGCACAGTATGAGAAGGATCAATATGTCTTCAAATGCTAATTTGAACAGTATGTCAAGTTGATCTTCATTCATTATTCAAGCTGGAAAATCAGTGAGGATTCTCAGTGAATGCTACCACAACCTGAAAAAATACAGATTTTTTTTGAAAATATGTTGTGAAGCTTGGATATTAGGAGATGCAGGGGGAGGGCATATTTCTACAGCTGCTTATGCAGGCCACAGCTCCTGCCAGCAAACCTGCTCCTGTTGGGCTCCTCTCCGGGGGTCTCAGTTCCCACCAGGAACCTGCTCCAGCGTGGGCTTTCCATGGGCTGCAGCTTCCTTCAGGACGTGTCCAGCTGCTGCAGCACGGGGTTCTCCGCAGGTTGTAGGGTGGATCTCTGCTCCACCATGGTCTTCCATGGGCTGCAGGGGAGTCTCTGCTTTGGTACCTGGAGCACCTCCTCCTCCTCCTTCACTGACCTGGGTGTCTGCAGGGCTGTTCCTCTCACGTTTTCTCACTCGGCTCTCCCAGCTGCTGCACAGTGGCTTTTTACCCTTTCTTAAATACGTTATCACAGAGATACCACCACTGTCACCAGTGGGCTCAGCTTTGGGCAGCAGCAGGACCATTTCGGAGCCAGCTGGAACCAGCTGTGTCTGACATGGGGTCATCTCCTGGTGTCTTCTCACAGGGGCCATCCCTGCAGCCTGCATGCTACCAAAACCTTGCTGTGTAAACTCAATACACTGGCCTGCTTGCCCTCCGCCCCATCCCAATTTCCTACTGCAGCTTTCGTGGTCTTGCTCGCTCCGCTGGCAGTAAGATGGCAGTACGAAAGTGAATACATGTAAGGCCCCGTGCCGTCACTGTTTTGTTAACTGTTCTGTCAACAAGATTGTTCTGAACAGGGTTTGTTTACAGGATGGCTTCTGTACCAGTATTTGATTTATATTAGGGCGCTCTCGTGCCGTGACATGTGTGACTGAGCTCGTAGTAATGGAACAGTGGGAAGCAATTGAAGAACTGCTGAAGGAGTTCCAACCATAGCTTCTATTTATAACAGCAGTGACCTAAAAATACACTTCACTGGTTGATTAAGCACGGGACATTTATAGTTAGAAATATTTTTATTATCCTTACAGAAGTGTGAAAGGGTACGCCATTATTATAATCATTAGGGACTATTTGTGATATGCTTCTAATGGTTTTTAGCTGTGGGTGGGTGTGAAAAGTTTAAAACCATGCAGAACACAGGTAGGCAGTTTTTTTAAGCTGCTTGAGTGTGCTCTCATCAAGTAAAATTGAATCTAAATAATATGGTTTTAGTTAGAAAAGGTCTACATAAAATAAACCCCAGGCTTCAGTTTTTTATTAGAACAGAGCATTTCTCATGACAGCAATGTTTTCAAAGCCCTTGAAATGGGTCAAAACCAAGCATTTATTTTGATTTCTTCAGTACCCCACCCTCACTTTTTTTTTTTCTTCTGTTACAGTGGCACGTATCACTCCAGAGATGAAAGCACGGACAGTGGACTCAGCATGAGCAGTTATAGTGTACCCAGAACCCCCGATGACTTCCTGAACAGTGTTGATGAGATGGATACAGGTCTGTTTCTCTGTACATCCTTAATGCATGTTTTCTGTATATACTTGCGTCCATTTGCAATGAAAACAACCTACTCTGAGAAGCTGTGATACTTTTCACATTGTTTTTCTACTTTCTTCTGTGATGAAGTATTATAGTTAGATGCAACCAGCTGTACTGGGAGGATGGGGGATTGCTGATAAATAGTATCATTCCTGTTGTTATATGGAATTTGAGTGTCCATTTGTTTTTTTAAGTAATATTGCTTGTTAATGCTGAGAACAGTACCTCATCCAGTGTTGCTAATACCTCTCCAAACCAATATTTGACTCTGTATTGTCTCTTGCCTTTTCGTGTAAAAATGAAAATATGCTAATTGACATTAAAAGTGTGTAGAGATTTGGGTCAGTAGGTGAAAAGGTTGAAACGAAGGCATGTTCTTTGTACATCTGCACGCAGGCAAGTCATCTTTGGGTTCGGTGATGCATTTCTATGAATCACATTGCTTGTATGATGCAAGAGATACAGGATTAACCTTTAACCAGTTGTCCTGATAAACTGTGGGTTTGGTACTTCCCGTATATTTAATATCCATCCTTCTTTGTGTTATAACTAGGTGACAGTATCAGCCAAAGTAACATACCGTCCCATCAGAACCGTTTCCCAGACTACCTTGAAGCCATTCCAGGGACAAATGTGGACCTTGGGACACTGGAAGGAGATGGGATGAATATAGAAGGAGAAGAACTGATGCCAAGTCTGCAAGAGGCTTTGAGCTCTGACATCCTTAATGACATGGAATCTGTCTTGGCAGCCACCAAGCTAGATAAAGAGAGTTTTCTTACTTGGTTATAGGGGCCTCAGGGAGACTGAATTCTAAATCTGTGAAGGATCTAAGGAGAATAGGACATCTGTATCTGAAGTTCAGAACAAGCCGGTGTGGCACGCTTTGGCTTGTGTTCAGAAAAAGTAAATGAACAAATATTCAACAAGATTCTTTCGTTTTGCTCTTCCTTGTCCATCGCTGCTGTTGTATATTGCTGACTTTTTTCCACAGTTGACTCTGAAGAACAGACATCTTCTTGATCTTTTTTCTATTGCTGTTGCAACTACTGTTCAAGGGGGGTGGGGAGGGACGATGAGCCTATTTGGATGACGAATGCCATTCCTTTTGTCCTAGTGTGCGCTTGCATATCATTTTATCTAAGTACTCAGATTTGAGAGTTAATTTCTGCATGTCACTGCTTGTAGTTTGCTCAGCTAGTTGTCTCCTGCTGCCTGTGGCAAGTGGTAAAACGTGACATACTGGGATGACAAGCCAAAAATGATGTATCTGGTCAAAAGAAGTCAATACTGATTTGGAGATACGACTTAAAGGAGGGCTGAAGACTGTTTGGCATTAAGTGTTTCTACTAGTAGCTCTTTCATTAGTCACAAAGTGCTCTTGTTCATATTTTATGTTATTAGTAAATCATGAGTCATTTTACATAGAAACATATATGAACTTTGATTGTTGCCACATATTCTAGCCTAACTTTTGTTTGTCAAAAATACTTTGATTATTTTTGTTAGTTGGTTTAACTGTAGCTGTAGGATGGGAAGTAATTATAGGTGTTCTTTTTTTTTTAAATAGTGAAATCTAAGGTTTTTTTCTGATTTCACATAGTCTTATTTAAATCTGAATTGTCTGCTTTTTTTTATACTTAAAACATGCCTATTGTAGCCTGATAAGCTAGTGAGTACATAAACCAGTATGTTTTGCCTGTAACTTTTTTATTTTTTTTTTAAAGGCTAGCTTTGAATGTAATCATTAGAATTCATGACCAGTGGCTTATTTTTCATGGTTATTTGCAAGATTTTCAATTAGAATCTGATTGCAGCAATGTAAAAGTTAGAATCCTAAGTGTCGTGTGTACAATTTTAAAATGCATTTTAAAGTAGCAGAAACCATGTTAAAATGACAGATGCATCTAATCTCTCTTCTGGTTTTTTCGGTTTTGATATCTAAGCGAGTTTAGATTTTAAAATCCTTAATGGGGGGGAAAAAACTATGAAAAGTTTCCCCTAAGTTAGTATGGAGAAAGTCTGAACTATTAGTGTCGCTCGTAAATTGCAATGAAAAGGCTAGAACACCAAAAAAATAATATCCTCAAGAAAAACTCGTAAGTGTAATAGTTATCAAATTCTGTTTGGTGAAAAATAAGCCCTGGACACTCAATGTAGAAGAATGTAAAGATATGTGTTAGATGGTGACATGAGCAGGTAATGAAGTGTATATTAGTAGTAGAGCTTAGCATGGGGTAGAGGTGAGTATGAATTATCTTTATTTTAACAGGAAAAGATGTATCACTAAGTTGTCTGCAGGAGTTGACACAGTTTCCAAAGAGTATTTTTAAATGAACAAAATGAGCATGAATCAAATTTTCAGTATAAGCTATGAAGTTTTGTGGGGCTTTTGGTTTTTGTTTTTTTTTCTGATGAAAAATAGTGTCACCCGTTAACACCTCTATAATTAAGGGCCTGTCACCATTCTCAACATGAGCCTTTATTTTTCAAGGGTGTATAACATGACTATAAAGATACTGTAAGCCTGAAATGGTTTCAAAGAAAATCTTAACTAGCAGGGACTTCTCCTGGGGAGAGATTTTTTGGTTTTTTTTTGTTTTGTGGGTTTTTTTAAAGACATTGATTATTTTTCAACTTCGGAATGAATCAACAAAACAAAAAAAAAAAAAACATGTTGTTGTTATCATCTGGATTCTTTTATGCTTCAGAAATAGTTCTGGTTTAGGATAATGTAATGAATGAAAATTCTGAACCAAGTCTCATTTTAAAAACTGAAGCAGCAGAGGCAGAGATTTGAAATTTGCCACTATAAATGTACATTTTCTACTTACGTAAGGATATTAGTGTTTGAAATACTCAAAATTTGTTTGTGGCTTGTTATGGAATACAGGCAGGTTTCAAAATACCAATTTTCAAAACACGTCCGTAATGATAAATATATTCTGCTACACCAATAATTCAGCGAATAATAGGCCACTTATATTGTGCAATGACACAGTAGCTCCTAAAGCAGTATATTGTGTCCAAGATAGGGATTTTAGTAGCATTTTTACAATTTCATTATGAATTCTTCTCTCTTCTTCCCTTCAGGAAAAAAAGACACTAAGCTGTTATAACTTGAATGGTCTGACATTAAACCACAACAGCAAGGAAATTCAGAGTTTATTCTATTTCAGTTGTCTTCCACAGTTGTATCCGGGTATAACAGCACATACGATGCACCGAGTGCAAACTCCTGATACGCTGTACCTTGCTACAACAGGGATGAGTACAGAACAAATTTTCTTTCCTTGCTTTTGTGTGTTTGTCACAGCTTTAATATTTGAATGTTTTCTTCTCATTGTAGAAACACTAAATGGTTTATACTGTATTTGGGTAGCGCTGCTTAGGGTAGATACTGACAAACTGGGAATCCTTGAACTGCTCTAACATTAATTCTGTTTTGTGATACTTATTTTAATTGATTTTAGTACATTTCCGTTCTCTCATTTATTAGGAAACATACCATAGAGATGGTGTACTGTTGGCAATCAACATTAATTTGG
Organism: Dromas ardeola; assembly: GCA_013398915.1. NCBI lineage: Eukaryota > Metazoa > Chordata > Aves > Charadriiformes > Dromadidae > Dromas > Dromas ardeola. The sequence continues at coordinate 31,196 of VYZM01003678.1, forward strand.
ATTTTTTTTTTTTAATTCTGCAAATGCATTGTTTGATGAAGTGGTTAAAATTGTTTGAAATGCGAAAGTGTTTTGCGTAGTATTTTATACTGATGTATATATTGAAACAGAAATCATTGTAATAATTGTAATAGCTTTTAGTTATAAATACACTACATGCAGACAGATGGGGCTGTACAGTACTGTGCTGTTCAACACCCGGGCAGGGCTACTGCCTGGAAACAGGTTGCAGTGTCAGTAAACCATACGGATCAAATATTGTACCATGCAGTGTTGGCGCTCACCAATGCAAAAGGAGAAGAGACGATTTCAACACGATTAACACTACGTAGCTTTCATGCATCTGGTAAATTAGTACTAAAGTGACCTTTTCACTTACAAGCATGTTTTTTTTTTATACAAATTAACAGGTGTGCCTGTGTAAAATAATTTGTTTTCTGTATCTTGGAAAAAATACTCTCCACATTTAGAATATGTTGTATGTTAGAGAACTCTTAAACGCACCCTTGTCAAAAATTATATATATTAGTTACCAATGTTACTTTTAGATATGAGCATGACTGTAAGTTAGGTACTTAAGTACGTTCTGTTACATTATTTTTCTTTATGTAATACTTTTTCAGTTGTTTTATTTGGTATAAATATATACTTTGTGCTTAAACATCTTTGTTTGTTTTTAACATTCAATAGTATGTAAAGAGACTGATTTCCTTCGGTAAGATGGATGCATTGAATTGTTGGCATTCCTGTTGTGGTATGTCTGTTCTCGTCCCCCTTGTCACAGCTTTTGTAGTCATAAAACTCCAGTCCTGCAGACATTGTGTACAAGCTCACCTAAGAGGCAAAGGACTCCCGCTGAAGCCAGTGAAGGCTTAACATTAATGTAGACATCTCGTGCGTTTGCAGTAACGCAGAGACAGTGACTCTGCTGAGCCTCGTAGTCTGTGTAAAGCAATACTTTAACTGATACGGCACTACTGTGAGAGCCGGTAACAGAACATCTCTTATCTACTATAAGAAAGCATCCTCTTTTTTGCAGATACGCTTGCAATGTTCAGGATCTTCCCACGTAGAAGATACTTTTTTTTTTTTTTTTGGCTAACTCTTGAGTTTATACAATAATTTGTGTTAGACTATCAATAAAGACACGCTATTTTCATTTCCAAGTTTTGAGTTATGAATTCTGAAATATATAATCACATACCTTGAAAGTGTCTGAAGATTTTAGTTAAAAAAAAAAAAAATAAATCTTGACAGGATTCATTAATATTGACCTTCAGTAAAACAGAAATTCTGAAAGGTGTTGGGTTTTTTTTTTTAATGTAATGTAATTCGCGATGGCTGAAGTCATACACTGTTTGCATTTTAGCGGTTCCAAAGTTGCTGCTGTTCAGCACTGAAATGCCTCAACCCTGAGAAATTCAGAGCAGTTGTGTGTTTTCTTAGTTAGAAGTCCAGGGCTCAGTGCTTCTAAATCACGGTCGTTTATTTGTGATTTCATAGCGTTACTTACTCAGATCCTGTAGATTTAAACCTCACATCACACCCTGCACCTGGGAGTAGAAAGGCAGTGCCAGGGCAAGGCAAGGCACTCGTTTTTACTTGCTGATATCACTGTCTCCCATTTATAAGGTGGTGACATGTTGCAGCAGTGGAAGTACGAGTGACCACCTGAGGCAGCCCTAAATAGGCGGTGCTACAGCAAAGCAGGAGATCTGGTCCGGGTGGTCCAGGCTCGCTCAGCAATTCTTTTTGAAATAGTTTCAACACTTAGTTAAACATAAAAAGTATCGGTTTCAGTAAGCCAGGAATAGTATGCTTCCAAGGAAGCTCCAAGTCTTCCCTATGCTAATGTGCAAATTACCAGCAAAAATAAAAGCATTTTTCACCCAGGATCATTAACAAAATAATTATTTGAGATCAGGCTGTGTTCTGTCTAGCACCTCCTGTTCTGGAGGTTCATCTGGAGATTAAGTGGGGCCATCGATTTTTATTTACAGCATCAGCGTCCATAGTTTATATGTTCCTGTTGAAGAGTAAATGTGTTTTTTGCCCTTTGTCGTCACCACTTATTATTACTAACAATAGTTATCCGCACCCTCTAAATTTAGATGTCATCAAAGTCGGAAGACATCCGTACAGCACGACAAATCTTGGCTGACATGAAATGGTAAAACCAACACTAACTGAAGAAACAAATCGTCTTTAGAATATAGGGTAGAGCTTTGTAACAACTACCACATCCAGTACTTAACGTCTCTTAAACAAAAAAGCCAGTATGTTTTTCTCTAAAGAAAAAAAAAGGGGGAAGTATGTTGAATAAGAAACGTATAAATGCCAGTACATCTGACAAAGCTGCCTAATGGTTTTTGTGGAAAATTCATGATTTTTACTTCTCCTGACATATTCCCCTCTTTAACGCAGAGGTTATAACACAATGCTGTAGATGCAGGATGTTATTGACTGGTATTATTTTCTCTATATGGCAATTAAGTTAGTCACTCTGATTATAGTATTTTCTATATTAAAGTCGCTTGTATTAGAACATGAACGGCAAAGTAATTTTATTGGATTTTCCTGTCTTTTTATTAAGCAAGTGATTTTTTCTTTTTTTTTTTTTTCCAAAAAAGGGTGGGGAAGTCAGGAGCAGCCTACGTGGCTTTTTCTTCGATGTCATGCAGCAACAAAATAGAGCTCCATAAAAATGGCATGTTAGATCTCACCTGAAATGCTCTTTCTCCTCTTCCCATGTATGTTATTTCTGAGCTACTCTAGTGTGGTTTAAATAATTTATTGTATTTACCATCTGTGGGTTTTGCTTGCCTAACACCTAAAGGCTGGGACTGTACTGCTTGGTGCTGTTATGTCCCCAAAGGAGAAGAGAGTTCCTCCTCTCCAGAATCCAGCTCTCATCCTGTGTGAAGTCTGGAGTGTAATGTAGAAATCCCAGTCTGGCTCCAAACATGCTACACAGCCACTGTTGCGGGATGGTTATTGGCAAGCGTGGGGTGTTTTTGGTTTTTTGTTTGGTTTTGGTTTTTTTTGAGCGGTGGTGGATTCCTGTTCAGGTTTGACTTCCCAGGGACTGGGGAAGTTCAGCTTCCCTCTTGCGTTACTTTGATTTCTGCAGCCAGCTGTCATAGCAGGGGCAGGGAGTCCCCCCCGCGCCGGGGCCACGCTGCCTGCTGGAGCACTCCTCTCCAGCGCTTCAACCTGGTGTGAACAGCGATTTCTTTTTTTATTTTTATTTTTTAAAGGCTGACAGTTTTATTCAGCCTTTCACTCCTAGTTTGATTGTTAGGCGTGCAAACACGATTGTCTCAGCGCTCTTGACTGACAAGGGACGCTTTTCAGACTCCACCAAGCGATATAATCCGTTCATACCCATCGTCCGCTGTTGAAGAGTATGACCTGGAGGCCTCCGAGAGGTCCAGCTCTAATTCTGGGCTTTCAAAGTCTACAGTTAAAAACAAGGTGCTGGTCGTGCGAGCGCATGACAAAATCCCAGAGCCAGACTTCTAAGAAATGGCATAATTTAGGTGGTGGTGGCACCTCACGGCAAATGGCAGTAGCTGTGCGAGGCCCGGTGAGACCAGTGCCCTGCAGCCCGTGGTCTGCAGTGGGCTGTGGATGGCTGTTTAGACCACAAAGTTGCGAACAACTGTGTCAGCCTTAGGCTTTCTGTATGGGAGAGATTCGGAGTGCTGCCGAGGAAAGTTTCAGTGCCTGCAAAAGGTGACAACTGCTGGACTTGTGTCCTGGGTTGAGCAACACAGGACTAATTTCCCTTCTAATGCTGGGGAAAACTCCCCTTTTGTAAGACTCTAGTGTCTGAATTTGTGAAAATATTTACTTTATAGCCAGCTAGGCTATGTGGGATTCAAGGTCTTGGTGTTTTCAAGCCTTGCCAGGTGCAGGTACAAGGAGGAGCAAGACCCAGGCTGGCCAACGGGATTATTTCATGCCATGAATGTCACGTTCTATGTAAATTAGAAAGTTCGCTGCGCAGTTTCTCTCTCCCTTGATGGCAGTAGTCCAGAGAAACTCCTTGCCCCGGTGCCGGACCCCTGAGCCCTTCTCTTCTTCCCGAAGCCGCAGCACTCGCAGTGTCCCCTATTTGCTGTCCCCTGCTGGGAGTGCACAGCTTCCTGCTGAGAGAATGGGCTGAGTATAATTCTTGTATATCTTATATTAGTATTGGGATTAATACTGGTTCTTTAGTATTATTGTTAATTTAGTCTTCTATTAAATCTATTTATATTTCAACCCTTGTGTTTCCTTGCTCTCCCCGATTCCCCTTTCCGGGTGGGGAGGGGTCATCAGGTGATAAAATAATTGTCGAAATGACAATAAATTGTTACGGGTTTTCTCAAACCATGACAACTTGTTACAGCTCTGCTGCTGCTGCAGCCGGTACCTTCATCCCTGCCCACGGGTGAATCTAATGGCTGCTTTAAAGCCCTGGCTTTTAGGTTTATATACACCAGTATCTAAAACTGTGTGGCCTCCTCCTTTTCTTAAGTTTGGTTTTTCACTTAAGACATGACTCTCCTTTTAAAGGTCTTCACTCCTGTAAACAGCCTTTCGGGATCTTGCTCGAATGCAGGATTAAAATAGCCTTTTGAGCATGTGGTAATGTCCCGGGAAAGCAGAGCTTACAAGGAGAAATACCCACGAGTTTTCCCTAAAAGTGTGTTTATTGTTAGACACTGAAACACGTACCTGGTTCCAGTTCAAAATAGCAAGAGAGACGAAGATCGCTCCTCTTGGCATTCTCTGCATTCTTACTGAAGTAGCAAGGAGTTTGACCCACAGGCGTTTAACTCAGTCCTTTGAGACACTTGAATTAAATTTGGTAATTATTTGGTAATCTTTATTATGGGTATAGATTCCTCTGAGAATTATCTGATTGTGGTATGCACCAACAGATCACTGAGAAACAGAAATTTCTCTTTGCAGCTTAGTGGCAAGAACGCTAGAAACCTGTCAGCCCAACAGTGATACCGGTATCTGAGTTTGTTATCCGCGTGCTAGCCCTGGCTTGGAAAATCAGCTGGTTTTACATGAAAATCCATGATTGCAGTAAGGCTCAGGTTCTTTACAGCTGTGATTTCTGCCGGTGAAGCTTAGTGTTGTGATACCTTGGATTTTGCTTTATGATCACCTTGACATTAAAGTGCTGAAGTCTGGTGAGGTCCATGAGAACAGGGAGGAAGATGCGTGCGGCTGCAGGAGGCCAGCGTTTCTCAGCTGCTTTTAGAAACGTGGCACTTCTAACGAAGTGAAGGCATCTGGTGGACTTGTCTCTTTGTGGTGACTGGCTTCACGTTTGCTTGCATTTTATTTTTAATGACACTAACTTCCAACACATGGTCACGTTATTGAAGTGAGTGCATTGGTGACAACTGAAACAAAGGATAAAGATGTTTTTTCTAAAATGCGCTGGAGCTGGGTAGGCATTGCCCTGGATAAAGAGGGCTCCCACCTTGCAGTGCCACATCTGCCTCTGCTGAGCTTTTCAGTGAGGCGTTTTACCAATGATTTCCCAGGAAGTCTGTGTGGTGGGGTTTTACTTGCCATGGGAGCATGGAGATGTTAATGTCTGCAAAATGCTTTGAAGGTAAAGCCGTATTTAAGAGCTTCCTGTTCGTTTATTCTCCAAACCGTGCTATTTTAGGGGTCTTTTACTGAGTGGCATCACCAAGAAGTGTCACTTTTGCAATGTAATACAATTGTACCCGATTCTACTACCTTAAACCCACAAATCACAAAAAGGTGGTATGTTAGTGCATATCAAATGGTAGTTTTCACTGGCGTGTGGACACTCGGCAGGAAGGATGAGCTGACTGAAGTTAGCCCTCTTCTGCTGCTCACAAAGTTAACTTAAATTACCTTGTCTTTGCTGCAAGACGAGAGTGCACAAACGTTTACCGCTGACAGATTAATGTGCACCCCTTCGTCCTTCTCTGGAAACTTTTCTGCCTGAGGCCGTAGGGGTTTAGCTGTTTTTCAGATTCAGCTTTCCCGTTGAACTTTATCTGATCGTCTTCCTGGGAAACCAAAGTAATCTTTTAAGTGTAGAAGTACATTGATTAATTATGAGCGTGAGGGGGGAGGGGGGGGATCTTGCATCATTATGCATATATACGCATAGAGTAATGCTGCATGCATTTGGGTATGTATCTATATATAGACACACTATATATAAACATGAATTTCCTGCCTAAAGACAACTCAGGTTCTCATGAGCATTGTGATACTTGATCCAGGCTCATAAGGAAAAAAAAAAAACAATAGAAGTGCCATCCCAGTTATAAAGGTCTGTACAGTTGTTGCTTATTTTTAAATCTCCAGGTTTTTAGGTGTGACGTAGGAGCATTTCAATCACAAACCCAAAATGAATAACGAGGGGGGAACATGAATGCACACGTTCCTTGGCTATGCTGCCTCCCAAGAAACCAGTCTCAAGTAGTTTCAGCACCCATACGTACGTTAGTATAGCTTTTTGGGACTTGAAGGCACCTTGAAAAAAACAAAACAAACCCAAACAAACCCCAAACCCAAAGGGGTGGGGTAAAAGAGGACGGGTGCCCGTCGCTCCCCTCCTGTGCGAGCGCATGTGTCGCTTTCAGTCTGGGACAGGAGGGCAGCTGGCTTCAAATAGGATTTGTCTATGCTGAAATTTACCTTCTAGTTTAATACCTAATCCATGCTATGCGTCTTACTATATGCACGTTCTGCAACCGCGTGGTCGTATTCGTGCATACACAAACGCAGAGCTGTGTATGTGTGGCTGAGGAGCTGGAGAACTGGTACGTTACGGAGCAAAATGTTTACTCACGGCAGGGATTAACCCCCTAATGAGTGCCTAGTGCAACTGAGTGCCATGTTCCACTGATGCATAGCACACGCTTGCTTGAGTTATTCTTTTTAAATAGAGATTAAGATGTTTTTGGATTACTTCCCCATCCTCAAGATCCCATGACAGTTGCTGAGGTTTCTTTTGTTTTTTGAAGATTTAAGCTGCCTCCATGGGTGGGCCTAGACTGTTTTAAAATGTATTAATGTGTGGATTGAGTATAACTATTTCTGTGCTATGACTTTTGTTGCTAGGTATTTCTTTGGTAGAACAGTAGCAGTGGAATATAAGATGACAAGCTGATGACCAGGCATTTGAAGCCGATTCAGGGTGCTTTTTGAAGTTGGAAGTCTTTGACCTTGGGTTTTGAATCAGCCCTTTGGACCGTGAGCTGTGCTTGCCCAGGACCTAGTCTGCTACTGGAACAGAGAGGAGATTTTTGTATCCCATAATAGGCAAACTGAGTGCTCTGACTGCTCCTAGCACTGACTCCTGTGGCCACTGTCTCAGTCTTGTCTTTTTTTTTCCCATTGTGTCATCTGTAAAAATGTATGATACGCTTTCTGTGTTACTCAAATACTCAGATCTCAGCAGTGATGTTTGCATTTTATGCATTTATATGTATTAATACATTTGCATATATTTGTGAATTGTATTTAGAAACACACACACAAAATTTGGAGGGGCCACGAGTGTGCTATAAGACAGGATCAGATAGTGAAGTGTTTGGAGCAAAAACGGAGGCAAACCGATCAGAGAGATACACAAGTATGTGTTCAGGAACAGTCAGCTACAGGAACTGAAGATTAGGGCCTGGTAACTCAGTAGATAAACTGCTTTTATGACTCAGGAGAACATCACAAAATTCATTTACCTGTCAGTGTTTTGCTGTTGTAAAAAAGCATATGCTCTCATGAGATGCACAAATGCAAATACAACAGGGACAAATCGATTCTGTGCTGTTGCGTATCAGTGAGCAGCTGGAGTGCTGGCCAGCCTTTGGGGTCCGGCATTTGGTGAAAGACGTGGCCTGAAGATGGCCCAGAGGAGAGCAGCGATTATGAGGAAAATGTGAAAGAGGAAGAGTACAGTAGTTGGGCCTTTTATCAAGAAAAAAGATGATTAAATAGTTAAAGATGATCTTCAAGTAAACAGCAACTGCTGTGAACAATCTATTGTCCATGCTGCACAGGACAAGGAGTCATCGGGTTACACTGCAGTAAGGTAAACGTGTTAGGAAAACATTTTAGTCTTCTGTGTGCCTTGTTGGGGTGCCTGAGGAGGCTGTAGTAGTTCCATTGTGGGAGAATTCCAAGAACAAGTCAGATGAGCATCTCTCAGCAATGGGATAGAGCTGCCCCAGCCTCGGGGTGGCTGGGAGGTCTCCCTGACCTCTGAGGTCCGCTCCTGGGCACCACCTCAAAGAACTGGGGTCGTTGTTAGAGCTCGAGCACCAAGATAGAAAATGCAGGTTCCTAGAGTTTGAGATCAGCAGGCCCCTTCCATCTTTGGTTCAACTGGTAACCCCTGTTGCTCCGGTTATTTGTTGTTAGCTAAGGTAAACACCTCAGAAACATGCAGTTTTGACTCCAACAAGGTCTACCACTCCTTCTGGTAGTTCTTTCCAATGGGTGATCAGACCGACGGTGTAAAAATGGAAAAAACCTTACTTGCTATTTACATTTGTCTAGTTTTGGTTTCCAAATGTTGGTTTTTTTCTCCGCTTACGAAGTCCTTTAGTACCTGCTCTTTTCTTCTATTGAAAATATTTTCTGGACATGTATAATTCTGGACAAAATATAAAACTGGACAAAATGTTTTCACTGTGGTAAAGGGTGCTTTAGTGCTATCTGTCTTCTGACTGAATGTACTGCATGTGTTCAATTTGTCTGCGAATTAACCCAGCTAGTCGAGTTTGAGTGTGGCCAAGATACAATAGATTGAGCACAGCTCCCACTTAGCAGGAGAAAAACCTCCTGCGGAGAAGTAAAATCATCCTGAAAATCATCCAGCCTTTGTGGAAAAGATGTATTTTTGGCTGAAACTCTAAGGGAACTACTGATGAGCTTGAAGCTAAGCCCAGATACCAGTCTCGGCAAAAACAAAAGCATCAAACTGGGTAAGAGGGGAAAAAATCCAGCAGGAGAAGTGTGTGGTCTTTTCTAATGGAACAGTCTTTTGCACGTTCTCCGGTGCAGAACTGTGTGGTAAAAATGATGGCCTGCAGACTTATACATCATTTGTTTACTGGTATATATCTCCCTGAAGGGAGTGGCATATTTCCCACCCCCTTCACCTCAAAACTTTCTCTTTACGATATCTTTATTTTTTGGGGTTTTTTCTCCTGCTGAGGAAGGTCTTCCTTGTAGTTGACTTTCTGCTGTTTTCAATTCTGCCCTTGAATAAATAAGCTTCATGAGACTTGAAAGGGAATTGTTTTGGAATGTAAACCTGTTTGGGACTCTGGAGCGATTTCAGTAAGTTGAGATGAAATGCTCTGCGTTTGGCTCAGTGTCATTAAATAATTCACTGTACTTCTTGCCAAGCTAAGGGCTGTTTTCCTGGTTCAGCTCCAGCCTGGCTAATTCATGTGCCCACCTAAATTCCTCCTGTGTGTTCGTAGAGGAGGTGATAGTCTTCGCTTGCCTCCTTCAAGCGCCTGTGCCCCACCTGGCCGGAGCCGCCTGCCTTCCGCAGGTGCCTGTTTCACGGGTGGCCGGGCGATAACTCCCATTGTGTAAAATACTTCAGGCTCCCTCGGGATGAGCGGTGCTCGATGCGTGGTGCAAGTCGCTTCTTATTTTGCCCAGACCCTGCCAGTTCTGCCTGGGCTGGAGACATGCACGACCTGTTCTGACTTTTCCAAAACAGGTTTTAATGTGCGCTAAAACACATTTGCCAGTGCTGCCTTTTTGTTTCTAAATTTACCCTGTTGCACAGCTGATTAGGGAGACAGGAAGCAATATATCTTGCAGCTTTCAGGAGCCAGCCCCTCCCAGAAGATGTACTTTAGTGAACTAAATGTACAGCGAACAACACGCAAGAGGTGGAGTTTCAAGCCCGGGCACGCCAATTTAGGTGATACCATCAAAGAGTTTGTCACTGCAAAAGTTCACTGGCATTTTTTTTTTCCTTCAAATGATTTTATTTTAAAATGCAGGCCAGATAGTATTGCTGCTTCTCTCTGCTCAGCATCGAAGGGATGGGACGTGAGGGAGTTCGGGATCAGCCGTGTCAGCACTAGAGTAGGTGAAGCCGTGTTTTGGTGAGCTTAAACTGGAGCTTTGGAGCTGGGAGTGGCTTTGTCTCCCTTATCTTTTTGGCAGATGCCTGAAGAAGTATTGTCTTTCCCTCTTCTATTTTTGGATGGAGGGATGGGAACACTTTGTTCCCTTCAAGTAGTAGTGGAGTTCAGTTAGCAGAGAACTCCTTAGCGTGTGTTTCCGTCTGCACAAAAGGCAACACACCATCTTTCTGAGGTTATTAACTGTGTGATGCCCAGCCTGCACCTGAGGCCAGCAATCAAGATGCCTGATCTACCAAATGCACTGATTCTCTTCATTCCTTGATCTGGAAAAGAAGAGAGATTAAAAATACAGTCATTTTATACAAGCAAACTGTTCTAGTTTGCTTTGTGTGGAAAGGCAAACGGCAAAACTGGGAATTTGATACTTCTGACTATGAGGGAGTCACCTGTGAGCGGATGGGTAGGAGTCACGCACAGGGTCACAAGCCAAACCCTGAGCCGTAATAGTGCACAGACTTCTGGCAAACTTCCTCCCTCCACGTGCCTCACCTGTGAAATGGGTATAGTTAATTTGCCACTATGAAGACCACTTGCTTGATCAAGTAATTTCAAGGGTAATTTTTCCCTTTGCTAGCAAGTCATTCTTGAAAGGCATTCACACAGAAAAGTAGAGTTAAAAACTACTCAAACTACTGGCAAAGTCTGCCAGTATTTCT
>VYZM01003679.1:0-20392 GCA_013398915.1 Dromas ardeola
TGATTCTATGATTCTAAGAGGTCTATAGTACTAGTGTGGACCAAAATATATCTAATGACATCTAGATTTTGACTAGTTCCCTGTCCTACTCCTTTGGATCCTTGACCTAAATGGTTGGATCAGCTGGAATTGGCTTTGAAATGAAACCCCTCAGATATAAATGCTCAATTTTTTAATGCGTCTCTGATCTGCTATACTGCCCCCTGCGATAAAGTGGTCTGTACAACCAGTTAGGCTGCAAACATTAGGAAAAACAGAAATAAGTACTACTGACTGGTTGGGTAGAAGACCACTCCAGTCTTTTGATACTTGTTTGTCTACATGGCATCCAAACTTTCTGGTCACCCACTGTGCACATCCGAAGACAGAATATTTAACTCTTCAGAGATCAAAATATAATGGCCTTAGCAGGCCATTATAAACTAACTATATAAATTAAACAGGCATAAAAACTGGCTTGCAAAACTGTTTATTTTCTCAAACCATTTTCTGGAATGGTTTTGCTGCATGCCTGGCAAAACTGCCGTTCAGTGCTGGGCATGGGTATAGGGCATGACAGAAGATATTTCCAGTTGGCAGTATGAGTGAAGCTACCCTATTTTAAGGAGATGATAGAGTTTAATGACATAGTGGGGAGAGACATTATGATAACTTGCTCTCAGAGCCAGAGGACAGAAACTGGGCCATTTTTTTTATTGGTATAGATATTGTCTGCATAGCTATGTTATTTTATGAAACAGTAGAACGAGGTCATGAGCAAGCAATGTAGACCAGCTCACACAAGCATTGCTTTAAATTAGCTCTCTCCATATCAGAATTTTCTGGGGAAGAACTTCCTGGAATGATCCAAAAGCATCAGAGATACTGAAGCAATAGTTAAGTATTGTGGGGCTCAAGCTCCTTGCTTGGTTTACCTTTATTTAAAGAAAGAGCACTTTATATAGACATAGCCCACAATTCAAGTGAAGAATACCATCTGTATTACATCTATCATTAAACCAAGCTAACAAGATTCTACATAAAACTTTTGAGAGCTTGGAATCCCACTGGCACCCAAAAATCATTTTTAAGGGAAGTGTTATTCACTGTATTAAAACATGGGAGGCTCGGCAGAAAAATTGATATTTTTTTTCATCTTCTTGTAAACAACAACTGACATTAATTTTTTTTTTTTTTCAATACTGTGAAAGAAACCAAAACAGACAGATTAATTTTCTCCCTTTTCCTGGAGGAGATTGCTGGTTTAAATGTAAACAATCAGACCATAAAAACCACGTAAAATTAGTAGTTGTATTGCTAAGAGTTGCAGCTGGAGGAGAGAATGGTCTTGTTCTGCTCTACAGGGCTCCTGTCAGTCTAACCTTGGCCCCGTTCAAACACCAAAAACCCCACAGAATTAGCTACTGGTCTAGAAATGGGTCAAGCTTTTTGGCAGGTCATATTTGTTTACTTTATCTGTTGTTTGTTTCTACAGATTTTTGTCCAACTTCTCTCTTTATACCTTTTAGTACAAGCTGAGAAACTATGTTCATCCTCAATTAGCATTGTTCTTACCACTGCTCTGGCTACAGATGTTAGAGTATTTTTATATTCTTCTTTAAAGTCCTTTGATGAGCTAAAAATCCTGCTTCTAATGATGTAATACAATAAACTTTCCAGTCTGTGGGCTTAATTCAGCATCTGCTAAAACAGATGCACAGACATACACAGGGGGCCAGCAGCTAGGTAGTTTGGACCAGAGATGAATTCGGACTTCGTTATATCTCTTTACCTTGTTAGTTGCATATTACAGGAAGGAGATCATGGAGGCATTTAACTAATTATATTTATATGCAAACTGTAGGTTTTAAAACCAGATGACTACGTGACTAACTTTCTAGAGGTAGAAGAATCTGTTATAGTTAGATACTGGCTGTATCTAAGCCTATCCTTGGAGCATGGCTATATGAAAGAATTTTTTAGCTCATATATAAGCTTTTAAATTTTGTTAAGGGATGCTAGAAGATGCCACCTCCTCCGGCCATCCCAGCCCAGGACCCCCCTGCCTGGCCGCTGGAGGCCATCCCAGCCCTGGGGACTTGAGATCTCTGCCCAGGCTGAGGGATGTGGCGGCCACTGTTCTCTTTGCAGGATCCCGTAGGTGTACCAGCGTGGACCCTCTACCTGGCTGATACCCCTTGCTCTGATCCAAGGGCCCCCTAATCCCTCGATGGTCCAGCATGGGGTTTGCCAGCAAGTACACACACACACACACACCCCACACACACAGTTTGGGGCAGGCACAGACGTTCTCCCCCAGAAGACAGCACCCTGAACACAAGCTGTGACCCACAGTTCGGATCCAGACGCTGGTGCTGAGCCCCTAAATCACCTCACTCATGCCTGTTTCCCCCTGTAGTTGATTTTTGGAGCACACACCGTTCCCATCCCAGTGGCTGGAGTTTAAAGACCCCACTGGTTCCAGTAGAATCATAGAATCACAGAATCATAGAATCTGTTGGGTTGGAAGGGACCTTTAAAAGTCATCTAGTCCAACCCCCCTGCAGTAAGCAGGGACTTCTTCAACTAGATCGGGTTGCTCAGAGCCTCATCAAGCCTGGCCTTGAATGTCTCCAGGGATGGGGCCTCCCCCACCTCTCTGGGCAACCAGTTCCAGTGTTTCACCACCCTCATTGTAAAGAACTTCTTCCTAACGTCTAATCAAACCCTACCCTGCTCTAGTTCAAAACCATTGCCCCTCGTCCTATCGCTTCATCCCCTTGCAAACAGCCCCTCCCCATCTTTCCTGTAGGTCCCCTTCAGGTACTGGAAGGCTGCTATAAGGTGTCCCCGGAGACTCCTCTTCTCCAGTAGCTGATGATGAGACCCCACTCTCCTCAGTAGCTGACACCACAGGCCAAGGGCGCCCATACCCCCAGTATGACTCCAGCAGCTGGTACCAAATCCTCCTTTTCCCTAGTATCCCATTTGACAAGGTCCTTGATCAGATAATCATACTGAAACAAACATCCCCACTTTCCACATACCCTTATCAATTAGTGTGACTGACCTGATATGGTTCTCCTCACTGTCTCCCTTACCGCTTGTTCATCAAGTTTGAACATAAATAAATTATGGTTCATAGCTTCCTTCTTTTCTTATTATACCCTTCTGTCCTGAAAAGGTCCTTGACCAGATACCCTTTAAGGAGTAGATGCTCTCTCCTTCCACATACCCTTTCATATTTAATTTTGATTCATCATGCGTGTAAAGTTACCTGCATACTTAAGTATATTGCTGAATTATTCTGCTGAAAGGTAATATTCACGAAGTGTGGTAGAATTACTATATAAATTAATGTAGCTGTTTTCACAGATTTCACTGTTGGAATTATAGTGAAAATTATGTTTTCTGAGGTTGGCTTTTTTATACATATATTAGGTGGTATTTTTCTTTTTTAGCATTTGTTTAGAGCATCCAATAAAAATGAGACAATTAAGAATAGCTCTAGAGGACTTAAACTTGTTAAACTGGTAAATTGGCTAAACTGTAATAACACCTTTTCCAAATATGAAACAGCTTTCTTTGGTAGTTCAAATGTAAGAACAGAGACACTTCAGTCATAGACTATTTAAAATTAATCTCAATTAAGCTCAATATGAGTGAACAGTGTGCTGCAGCAGCAAAGAAAGACAACAGGATGCTGGGTTGCAGCAACAAGGGCGTCACCAGCAGAGATAAAGAAGTCATTATCCCACTCTACTCAGCGCTTGTCAGGCCACACCTGGAATACTGTGCTCAGTTTTGGTCTCCACAATACAAAAAAGATGTGGTCAGGCTGGAGAGGGCCCAGAGAAGGGCAAGAAAGATGATCAAAAGACTGGGAAGCCTGGCATATGAGGAAAGGCTGAGAGGATTGCGTTTTTTCAGCCTTGAGACAGGAAGGCTTATCACCATGTTCCAGTATTTAAAGGGTGGCTACAAAGAAGATGGAGACTCCCTTTTTACAAGGGGCCACATGGAAAAGATGAAGGATAATGGGTACAAGTTACTGCTAGGGAGATTCCAATTGAAGACAAGAGGAACATTTTTCACAATTAGAACAATCAGCCATTGGAATAATCTCCCCAGGAAAGTGGTGGATTTTCCACCATAGTACACTTTTAATATTCATCTGGACAGGGTGCTGGGCCATCTTGTCTAGACTGTACTTTTGCCAAGAAAGGTTGGACCAGATGATCCTTGAGGTCTCTTCCAGCCTGGTATTCTGTGATTCTGTGATTTTATGTTTCTATTAATCTGTAGCTCAAAATAACATGGTAATTATCCCCCTTTCAAGCAAAACTTCCCACAGAAAAGTAGATTAACTCTGTAGATTTTTAATGGCTTGTTGATTAGTGGTATCTGTTATGGGTCAGCATGATTGATTGGGTGTGCAAAACCACTAAGTACGGTCATGAAAGTGAAGCAATGTTGTAAAGGTCCGTTGCTCTTACACTGACTGCTAATATGTAAAGACCTCTTTGTGCACTTGCTGAAAAATTATCCTTGGAAGTTATTTTTAATTTAGTAATGGCTTATAATAACACTTCAATGTTTGGATGAAGTTCTGATAGGATGAGATACTGATACTAGAACTCACAGTTGATAACATTAAGACCTATGATAGCCAGCTCACTGTAGGGTGGAATTGTTGTCAGACATGCAAAAACAATTAGAGACTGACCCCACTGAATGAATTGTCTTTAATCAGATTTTTTTTCCCCCCCAAAACTCATTAGTCTGACTATAGTTGCAGACTCTTAGTAGCTTTTTCTTTGCTAATTGAAACAACTTAATGCTAACTGATGAGTGATATATTAGACTTATGAGTAAAAGTGCAGGACTACAGTGAAACACAGATAGGTGGTCTCCCTGCTCTGTCAACCTGTTGTACTAAGCAGAGCTTCTCAATGATCACTGATCATGGTGCCACTATTTAGCTATGCGTGTATGCACAGTGATACCTAAAAATAATTAGTAAATGCAGCCAAAAAAAATGGTCTTTTGGTAGGAATTATTGCGTGATTCTCATGCTCAGTGCATAAGACTCAGTAGGCGTGGTCAAAAGTACAGAAGAATAATCCAGTTATTTTTTTGAGAAGTTGGAAGAAATTAATACCTATAACGTATTACCTTAGTGGTTATGACTCTGTATTCTTCTACAAGCTGTACCTACTGCTTTGAAAACAGGATCCAGTAGGATCTGGATTCTTTAGTTCCTGGGTTCACTTTCACTGTCAATCATTATGTCTTTATGTCTATATTCACAATGTGTTAGCATAGCATCAGTATTTAAAAAAAAAAAAACAAAAACAACCGAACAGTTTTCCTATATTTTGGAATGAAAGATTATTAAAATAGTTGAAGAAAATTATTGATTTTTAACTTATTAACTGTAGTTTGTACTAGTACAGTAAAAATCAGTCATAGGACAATGAATAATTCAGACTGGGAGGTATGTCAGGAGGGGTTTAGTCCAAACTCCTGTTTCAGGCAAGGTCAGCTATGGGATTTGACTAGGTTGCCTGGGACTGTATCCAGTAAGATCTTGAAAAACCTCTAAGGATAGAGACTGCACAACCTCTCTGGGCTGTTCTCATTGTGAAAAAGTGTGGTGGGTTGACCTTGGCTTCATGCCAGGTGTCCATAAAGCTGCTCTATCACTTGCCCTTCTCATCTGGACAGGGGGAGAAAAATAAGACAAAAGGCTCATGCATCAAGGTAAGGAGAGGGAGATTACTCAACAATTACCATCACAAGAAAAACATACTCATCTTGGGGAAATTAGTTTAATTTATTATCAATCAAATCAGAGCAGGATAATGAGAAATAAAAACAAATTTTAGAACACCTTCCCCCCACCCTGCTTTCTTCCCGGGCTCAACTTGACTCCCAAATTCTCTACCTCCTCCCCCTGAGTAATGTGTGGGGGATGGGGAACAGGTGTTGCGGTCAGTTCATAAGCCTTTTTCTCTGTCTCTCCTTCCTCTTCATGCTCTTTCTGTGCTCCAGCATGGAGTCTCTCCCATGGGAGACTGTTCTCCATGAACTTCTGCAATGTGAATCCTTCCAACGGGCTGTAGTCCATGAACTGCTCCAGTGTCGGTCCTTTCCATGGAGTGCAGTCCTTCAGGAACAGGCTGCTCCAGTGTGGGTTCCCCACAGGGTCACAAGTCCTGCCAGAAAACCTGTTCCAGTGTGGGCTCCTCTCTCCACAGGACCACAGGTCCTGCCAGGAGCCTGCTCCAGCATGGGCTCTCCATGGGGTCGCAGCCTCCTTTGTGTACATCCACCTGCTTTGGTGTGGGGTCCTCCACAGACTGCAGGTGGATATCTGCTCCATCGTTAACCTCCATAGGCTGCAGGGGAGGCTGCCTCACCATGATCTTCACCACAGGCTACAGAGGAATCTCTGCTTTGGTGCCTGGAGCACCTCCTCTGCCTGCTTCTTCACTGACCTTGGTGTCTGCAGACTTCTTTTTCTCACATGTTCTCACTTCTCTCTTCAGCTACAGTTGTGCCAGTGTTTTACCCTTCTTAAATATGTTATCATAGAGACTCTACCACCATCGCTGATTGGCTTGGCCTTGGGCCAGCGGTGAGTCCATCTTGAAGCTAACTGGCATCGGCTCTATTGGGTATAGGAGAAGCTCCTAGCAGCTTCTCACAGAAGCCACCCCTGTCGCTCCCCTGCTACCAAAACCTTGCCATGCAAACCCAATACAAAAAGCTTTTACTTATATCCAGTCTGAGCCTTCAGTTTATGTCCATTGTCTGCTATCCTCCCACTGTGCACTGCAGCGAAGAGCCCAGCTCTGTCTTCTGAGTAACCTCCTCTCAGGTACCAGGTGTCTGCTGGTAGGTCTCTCAGCAGCTGCCTCTTCTCCAGGCTGAACAAAACAGAGATAATGAAAAACAAACCATGTACTGCTATGGTGATTCCACTCCCAATCCTTGCAAGTATATCTAGAAGGAATTTTAAATTAGATTAGGGTGGTTTTTTTTGTTGTTGTTAACTTTTGCTTCAAGTAATTGATTAAGTATAGTGAAAATCATGCTATCAGTGTAGACGTCCAGGAATTCATTTATAAAACGAAGATATGCTTTCACATCATGTTAGATTGTTGACATGTAGTGCATTGGAAATGTTAGGGGACAAATAAAAGGGACAATTAAAGTTTTTACTAACTTGCACTGCAAATGTGGAACCTGTTGACCTGTATCTTTAGACATTCATATGTCAAAAGTTAAAATATAGTTTGGGGAAGAAAAGAATATGGTCATACTTACCAGGAAATTCTTAGAAAGCTCCAAGAAAAATTACAAAAATAGGCAAAATAATATTTTTTTCATTTTTTATTTGCCATAATCCACTGTTGACATTTATTATACTTCTGGAGAAAAGATGGAAACTAATCTAGCCTAGACTGAACCCTCTTTTGAAGAGGGGATGAGTTCAATCTAATTCTATCCCCTTTCTAACAAATTTCGTCTTGAATGACTTTCCGGATTTTTCCTTCCATGTTTCTTCAAAGATTGTTTTGATGGATTCAGTGCAACTACATCATTACATGCATACATTCTTATATTTTTATTCATAAAATGTAACGCTGGACTGTCTTAATGAACAAAGGTGAGATTTTGTGTAGGTGATTTTAAACCAGGAAGTTTCAAAGATGGTCACATATTATTTTATCTCTCTCTACTAAACCCAGTTTTTAATTTAACTCATTCCTTTTTTATTTTCATATATATATGTCAATCAAGTTATTCAACATTCACCTGAAATATATATGAAACAAACACACTTGTATTTAGAAGTGAATTATCATGAGTTTACTTAAACAAAGTTACTGCAGTGTGTCAATATCATTTATATGAAAATAAATGTTTTTCCTGTAATTATTTTGACCTGCAATATGGGACAAATAATCTGAATATAAAAATAAAGACACATAGGATGAATTAAATCCATTTTAGTCTTATTTAATGAGAGGGGGGTTTAATGCAAAACCAAAAAATGTCATTTAAAGTAGTGTAAAAATAAGTTAAATGGATGTCCAGGAGTGTTTTGTCACAATTCAAGATTTTTTTCCCCTGTAATAAGGAAAGGTGATATATATTTTACATAAGTTAAAAGGCTTTCATTTAGTGTGATAATGCCTAATTAGTTTTAGATATATATATCAGAAAGATATTTTTTTGTAAAGTAGAAAGTTTTGTATTTTCAAGAGAAAACAGATACTGCAAAGACAGTGAGGATAAATATTTTTGCTGGAGTACCAATTAGTTCTGGGGAGTTGTAAGACTTGCAATTTTTGATGTAGGTGTTAGGTTATGATTGTTTGCAATGACCCAAAAGTTCACATCTACTTCTTCATTTAAGGCTGATGAAAAGTATCATTATTTGGATGATCGTTCTAAAAAGCAAAATTTTTGACATTTTTGGTGACTTGTAAACCTGAAAAGAAAACACAGCTCAGTTTTTGTTAAGGAGGGTGTATATTTACCTGAAATTTAATAATCTGAAATTGTTTTGATTTGTTTTTACAAAGTGATTATGAATAAAGAATAAACTTTCCAATTTTGCCATGTTGTAAATAAACTTCAGTTATTTTTATTAATCTATTTATCTCCCAAAGAGGTTTTGCAAAGTTTAAATCAATCCATGAAATGCTTTGGTGCTGTTAAAATTGTCCGTTTTGATTAAATTTTTGGTACAAAATTTTTTGCAAGAGATAATTTGTATTGTAAGTTTATTAAGTCTACTTTCTCATCTGTTACATGAGCAAAAACATGTATTTATTTATTATAACTGAAGATTATTTTCTTTTGAATGGTATGATAGTAACATTTTTCATTCTAAGGAGACCTTGCACCTGTGAGCATAATTCCCTAGTGCAATTGGTCTTTGACCCTTGATATGTCTAGGAGAAAACCAAGAAAAACAATAATCATATTTTTTTCTTGTACCTCACTCTTATAAGCTTCTAAACAGCAGAAATTCGAAAGCTGCTCAAGTTTTGAAATGTTAGAAGTGATGTTTTCTGAACTTCAGATAACTGAGATCAAGCATTGCTTTTACTGTTCTTTAGGACAAAAAAAAGCACCTCAGACATTTGATGTGCACACATTTTCCAAAACATTTGCCATCCAGAGCATATATGTTGTTTCTTAAATTCTTTGGGGTTTTTTTAAACTCTTTTACTCTTACATCTTTGAAAACTTCCCGTTGTGGGAGGAAATAGTATTGTGATCTCTCCAGCTGACATTTTCATAAGTGATAAGGTGGAAATCCAACTATTTTAAAGATGGTAATTGTAATTGTGTTTTTGTACTCATGTCAGTGGTACTTAGATATTTGCATTCTATGGATATTTGTGTAGAACACAAAATCCTTTGGGTTTTTTTCATTGTCTACTAATATTCGAAAGAAATTTTAAAAGTTGGATTTATTTCTTCAAGTGCAATGTCTTCACTCTGTTGAAAAAGACATGCTTAATAAATAGAAATATTTTGTTTTTATTTTGGTAGCAGTATATTAATCAATCAGATGCATTGGGCCTTCTTTGTATGCCTATAAATATGAACTCTCAAATAAAATAAACTTTGTTAGATGAGATTGATGACGGGATTGATGAGGGTTGCCTAAGGACCCAAGTAGGATGTTAGGGATAAGGGTACCAATGTGAAAACTCATCATTAAAAATCATCTCAGCACACATAATCAGTCGTTATTAAAATGCAAAGCTGGCTATCAAGGATTTCTCTATAGACTATAAGACTTTTGGTCCCTGCTATTGGTATTTGGGACAAAAGTTCCGAAGGTACAGGAGCACAAGATTAATTGATACGAGACTGAGGTGTACAGAATTAATTAATGTGAGAGACTGAGAGCTAGTCAATATGAGCATAGAGATATATGGAACAAATTAATTGATATTTTGGGAGAATCTGTATTATCAGAGGCACTCTATGCAAAATAGATGTGATATTATGTAAAAATATTAATTTTCACAGCCTTTTCACTCTAGTGTGCTTGGAGTGAGCATTACAGTTAACTAGTATAATGACAAATGTGTTGAAGAGAAAAGACTAAAAACATGTGCTTGTGAGCTTTTCAGACTAATTTAATATTTTTCTTACTGGCTATACCACAAAAACATTCTGTTGTTAAATAATGATGTAGTAACAGATGCATAAATTTTTGGTTATACTATTGGTCAAAATTAAATAGAAAGAAAACAGGCAAGATATTAAGTTTATTTTATTGTTTGGCTTGTAGTCTATTTGTTTTCTTTCTATTATTATGTTTCTATTATTTCAATAAAATTGTTTAAGCGTTTAGAAATTAAGAAAGATATGTGAAAAGTATCTGGCTTTGGGTCATTTTGATGGATCCCTACATTTAACATTCAAATGAGACTGCATCAAAAGACTGAAATTAACCTCCCAGATGAGATTAATGAGATTAATGAGTCTGCGATATTATACGTGTCCTGTGTAACGAGTTCAAAGTAGAAAAACAGACCCATAGAAGCATGAAAGTTATTTATTCTTAGTGTGGGAAATGGTAAAATTTTGGTGATATTTAGTATTTTGTGAAGCTGAGAATCATTGCAGCCTCCTTGTTCTCTTTCATAAGGCACTAAAGCAGATACTGTGATTTTAAAGGATTTACAGCAGATTTCTTTTCCCCGTAGCTTACTATTGTTAAGGGTGGAAGAGTGGTGTAATAAAATCTCATAGAAAGACAGACAGCCTTTAAGGCTACTGTGAAAAATTAGATAGTGACCCTTCTCTTTCTCAGACCTATTCTTTAAGCTGTTGACCACTATACCCTGACCCAAGAAAGAAAATTGGGCATTCATTTAACTTTAAGCATATTCTAAACCTCAGAGAGGAATCACTGAGTTTACATGAGTGTGAGATCTACTGCATTCAAGTTGCTTCCTCCTCCTACCCAGGAATGATGAGATCAGAGAAGATGACAACGTGCTTTTCTTTTGCTTTTTGAAAGCTATAAACTTTGTCTTATATTAGTAGGAAGCATTGTTTCTCTGCATCATTAATTTAACTTTCAGAGAAAGTCAATTTAGTATCTGCCATTACTTTTTCTTGTTTGCTGTATCCCATTTAATTTATTTAAGTCAAATTAATGTCGTAAGAAGTGTATTCCATACTGCATACAAGGGCTGTCTTGGGATATCACTTTCCAAAGTAACTCTGCCTGTTTTATCCCTGTCATCACAATCTAACTAACTCAGCAAAGATATACAACAAAACATCTGTCCAAAAACTTATTCACAGACTGCGGTTTATCTGGGGAAAAAAAGAAAAAAAAAAGTAAAAAAAGAAAACAAACCAAGAAACACAGTAAAAATAACATTTAACCTTCTTCACAGAACTTTACATTATTGTTGTCTCATTTAAATAACCACTACCTTATGAGAGTTTACAGGTAGAGATGTTTTGTATTTTTTGTTGTCTAATTGCCATTAATTAAAATTTCTATTGTGAATGGATTCAGTATGACACATTGAGCTTTTAGTCCAAGTATGAGGGCTAAGGTGGCATTAAGCAGAATTACATTTTTCTAGAGACAAGTCCAATAATGAAAATACAATTTTAGCTGCCAACTCAAGCTTTTTATGACAATTAGAACTTTAGCTTGTTCTGGTGTCTTTCGTGAATATGGACAAATTCCACACATACATTCCACTAAAAAGGGCTGTGTGGAAATGTTGGATTATAACAGACATCTAATTCAGCTACTTCTACTGTTATTTTACAATGTACTACATGTACTGATTCACGTCAACTGAAAGCAGAAATAAAGCTCCAGAATACTTTCTATGCTTTAACCTGAGGACTGAGAAAAAATTAAGAATTTATCTCTTACAACTGTATGTCTAAATATAAACTGGTTGGTCAAGTCCATTGTAGCTTTAACTGTGGATGAATCACAGCAGCCAATTAAACTAGCAAATTGCAATATTTTTTCTATATATAGGAGAGGAAAATGGTTTAGTTGTCACAAACTTAAAATACTTAAAATACGTTTAAACTGCCATATTGTTTGGATTTTGTATATTTGGGAAGATTTTCTCTCTTCAGTGAGGCAATTTAACCTGAACTTGAAAGTTTCAGAATATGTTAATATGGAAAAAATGTACAAAATGTGCTTTGATGATGATTTGTTCAGCAGTGCTGGGTAATTTCAGTGCGTTCCAGTTTCATAAAGGGAAATGCTAAAAGTTGGCACCATTGGTTTAAGACATTGGACTCACACACACAGAATGAATCCATTTTCATGGACTTCAATATAGTCAAGACAGATTATTATTAGAAGTCTAAAAACTTGGTCATTTAGAGATGGAAAGGACTCCAAGAGATTAACCCCTTCAGGGAGGTATGCATATATAAATTGTCCCTGATAGGCATGAGTATAACCTGTTTTTTATTCAATAAATTCTTCCAGTGAATGGGATGGTTCATGCCTCATTGATTTCTCCCCCCACCTGCCCCAACCCCCACCCCCTTAAAGCTTGTTCCCTAAATACTAGATTTTGAGCAGTTTTCTTTCCTGACATGTGCGTGGTACATGATATGCTGTGGTCATCAGTTACCTGAATGAACGCTCTTCTGCCCCAGAGCCTGTGGTCCCACATCACTCTGGCTCCCATTCCCACTGGCTTCTGATCATTCACAGCTGCTCTCCTGCTCTCTGCTCCAGACCATGCTTCTCACCCCTACTACCTCTGCCTTGCTCCATTTACTCTTCTTATCCCCTTATCTTCACGTCCAGCTTTTTTGTCTTCTCTGCTTGGCTCTTGCGTATTTCCTCAATCTGCCATGTAGATATTAATGAGGGAATACCAAGGGCATAACATGGATAAGGGGGACTTCATGAGAGCAAATATGATTGAGATCTATCATATGTTGCTTCTGCAGGCAAAAAGGTTTGTTAGAGCTCTGTGGCAGGAATGCTAGCAGGGAGCAGAAGTGAGTAGTCACAGGAGAAAGCAGGAAGGGAAGAAAGAGAAGATACTAGAAAGGAAGGTGTATGTTACCCAGATGCAAATTATCTTTTTATGATTCGGGGAATTACTGCAGATAAGAATAATTGCAGTGAAAGCCTTGCTGAGTTCCTACTGCCCTGTGATAGTGCAGCTCCAGCACAGATGGAACCTGCAGGATGCTTAGGTGATAACTCTAACAAGATCCTAATTATGTATGAACTCTGCTTCTTTTGAAGCTTAGAGATTTTGTAGTATATACACGACTATAATGATACATATCTAGGACAATTAAAGGACTATACCATATTTCAAAGCTGTTCTTCATCAGCTCAAGACAAGTAGATTTTTTCCACTGAAGGCTGTTAGAGGTTTTTTTGGTTGTTTTTTTTTGTTTGGTTTTGTTTTGTTTGTTTTGTTTTGTTTTGTTTTTTTTTTTAATGTGGGCAAAACTATTTCTTTTCCACTAATCTTGACATAAACCAAGAGCTTCCTCATTCTGCTCCATAACAGTTAACTCCAAAGAGAGAAATTTCAAAAAGGTTATAGGCAGTAGAAAAGGATTATAAAAAATAAATAAATACTGGTAATCTTGAAATATAGCTACCACGTATGTATAATAAATTCTTTTTGCTTTTCCCTTTCCAAAATAAATCACTTGCCATGTGGTTCATCTCGACTATAATTTAAGCACTGACTGTTGTAGCAGGTACATATAGCATGACTACTACTAAGCAAAGAAGCCCAGACTAATTATTTAAATCAGTTACCAAAAAATAATTATTCTGATCTTGAAGAATACTGATTTATATGAAAAATATAAGAGCAAAGGGTATGCAAACCTAAAACCTAAACCCCATAATGCCGAATACCAGTAAACGACATTATTTCAGATGCTCATTCCTCTTGAAGTTCATTTTTCATGCACTGAAGTCAGAATGTAGGAGCGATGTTTTGTAGAGGGCATATTTAAAAGTAAGCTTCTATATCCACCATTTGGCATGGGTTTTATATTCTGATGAATTTAGCATTTGAATATATACCCTCACTGTTGGAAAATATTGGCATGGATATACACAAACTGTTTGGGTTTTGGGTTTCTTTTTTTTTAATTTTTAAGTAAACCAAAGCAGATTTTGATATTTCATTAAAGGTTTTAAGTTTGAATTTGAGTCTGACCTCAAATTAGAAATTTGACCTCAAATCTCTGGAACATCATAAACATGATGTATAGTGAAAATCAAGAGAAAAATCATTGCCTCCCAGATGCTGAACACTGTTTATTCAGTTGCAAATGCCAGGTCAGTTTCTCCTGTTCAGTGCAATGCAACAGCAGCTGAAGTACTTTAATTTGTTTTTAACCCTGTGGACAAACTGGACTAATGAGATACCGTAAAATGTTATCTAATTTTTGTTAAACATACTCCTCAGATGTAAATAAAGTGTTCTCAATAGAACATTAGGAACAGACATTTTACCCACAATACTTTTCAGTTTTTCGATGATGACTAGCAGTTTCCATGTCAACTACACACAGTGAAGAGGTTCTGGTGCCATACGGTTTACAGAACCATCTGTGTACTCCGAGGACAGCCTTGATGTGCACTGAAAACGCAAACTTATTTTGTGAAAGGTTAAAGTGGCAGAAATATATATCAAAACCTATCTACTGATATTCCCAAAATGAATTTTCCAGCTGTTCATGTCAAATTCTTTTTGTTATTATTGGAGAATACCATTTAACTTTAGAAGAAAGTTATAAGCCTAGGAACATAGGAACATAAAAAGCGATTTTTTTTTTCTTTTATTTTAAGCAAGCTGTGATAACTATGTGCTGTAGGCAGCTAGGCAGAATCTGACTTACTCTGGAATGAAATAATCATTTGCAACTAATATCCACTTAGGGTGTTCTTTATGCAAAACGAGATTTGGCTTGCAATACTATTCAAAGTCACATCAGTCTCAGAGAATAACTGAAGCAAAGAAATATTATTTAAGAAATTAAATCAAAGAGGCTCTGATTCTACAAAACAGTTTGCTGTTGTATAGTGAACATCACAGGAACTTTACTACAATCATGTTCTTTTTATTCTTTTGTTGCTAGTTTTCTTTTTAGTCTTGTGAATTTTGTATTACTTCTTGCACAGAGGATCATCTGCAGGAGCTTCAGATTTCTTCTTCCATTTGTTCCATATCCTACTATGGATATTAGACGCAAGGATTAAACTTTCCTGCTGCAGGTGCGAAGTTCCAACTCCCGGTTCTATTTGAAGTGGAAAAAAACCAAATCTATGTCTAGCTCTTTAAAGCAGTGGTTGACATTCAGGGTGGGATTCATTTATTTTAACTTCATCTATCTTGGTTTAAACACATAGTTGTCGTACTCCTTTTATAGTTTATGGAGACAAGCCGCTCCAGAAGGCAGTAGTTCCTACATACCATAGAGCATAACTGGATGTAGTGGAAACCCAGAGGGGTCTCTTAGATTAGGCTTAATTTTTAGAGAGCTACATTTGAGTATGATGCATTCTACACTTTTTTCATAGAATAGAATCATAGAATGGATTGTGTTGGAAGGGACCTTTAAAGGTCATCTAGTCCAATCCCCCTGCAGTAAGCAGGGACATTGTTAACTCGATCAGGTTGCTCAGAGCCTCATCAAGCCTGGCCTTGAATGTCTCCAGGGATGGGACCTCCACCACCTCTCTGGGCAACCTGTTCCAGTGCCTCACCACCCTCATTGTAAAGAACTTCTTCCTAATGTCTAATCAAAACCTACCCTGATCTAGTTTAAAACCATTGCCCCGAAGTACCCCCAGGTCCTTTTCCACAGGGCTGCTCTCTATCACATCACCCCCCAGCCTGTGTTGATAACGAGGGTTGCCCCGACCCAAGTGTAGGACCTTGCACTTGGCTTTGTTGAACTTCATAAGGTTTGCTCAGGCCCACCTCTCCAGCTCATCCAGGTCCTTCTGGATGACATCCTGTCCCTCTGGCACATCGACCGCACCACTCAGCTTAGTGTCACCAGCAAACTTGCTGAGGGTGCACTTGATCCCACTGTCTATGTCATTGATGAAGATGTTGAACAGCACCGGTCCCAGTACGGATCCTTGAGGGACACCACTTGTCAACCCCCTCCATCTGGACATTGAGCCATTGACCACCACCCTCTGGAGTCCTGCAGGAGACAATTACAGGCTGTGGATCTCAAATAGATGGACAGGATTTTTGACATATGCTTGTACTTGATAAGATGGTCTAGTTGCAGCTAGAAATGGCTCCCTGTAGAACATAGGAATACTCTGAATTGCTGTTGTCAGATGTTGTTTGAAATACGTGTTTGAGTCATCCATACACAATTGGAAATATGACACAGGACCTACAAGAGACCCACTTCTTTTTGAAGTGGCAGCTGCAGTCTTGAGTTATATGAGGCATCTCAAATGACACACTAGGTGCAACATCTTGAGTAACTCCTAGCTTATAAGTAAACACTCAAAATTAGGGAGAAGCAAATTTCGGTCTTGTTATCTCTCTGGGCTAATTAATTTTAATTACAGATGCAAAGGACTTTTACAGAAAGGAATGAGAATGGCAGTTTTTATCTCCTCTGCAGAGCAGGGCAATGAGAGTTCTTAGATCTAAGTTTGAATCGCTTGATGTGAAGAAGAAATTGATGCTATGTCTCTTTCCATCTATAGGCGCTGAAATGACTAACCTAGACTATCGTAAAAAGAAAGAAGGAAAAGGAAGCAGCTTGACTGCCATTGTCCTTGAATTTGGAAAGAAATATGTTGTGATCTCACCTCTGACTTTGAAAAGACTACATATAATGCCCCAAAAGTATAAATTGCAAGATGCAGAGGGAGCTTGAGGACTGACATAAAGAGAAACTTAGAAAGCAGCATATACTCAGCATTTCTTAATGGGTAGCCTAGACCAGTCAACACTCAGCATACCAATTTTAAGATCCAAATTGGAGACTTGTAGCTTTCCCTGTGCTTTACATAGGGATGTTGGATATGTAATTCAGAGCTTGATTTCTGACATGGGAGTATGGTGCCTGAATCTCATTTTGGATCTAATCCTAGGTCTTGCTTCTCCAGCAATTTTCTGCTTTTGGATGAAAAATTAGCTTGTGCACCACTTTGGCAAAAGCAAAAAAGATGCAAACAGTTGGACCTGCCATTAGAATTTTATTCCTTAGTAAAATATTATTTTTATATTTCATTGATTTTAGTGAAATTTCATTAAAATAAAACAGGAAGAAGAATTTCTTTCTCAGTTGCAGTTGGTGTCATATACGTTGACTGTTTCTTAGACACATTCTGAGTCATTCCTTAAACATTGTACCTTTTCAAAATATTTCTGGTTATTTATTTTTAAAGTAAAAAGCAAAGTAAAAAGTATTTGAATTTAAAGAAGACATTCTTCCCTTCACAATCAATAATCTTTCATGTGTTTCATCCTGCAGCCAAGTGGTTATTTCCATGGTGATAAGCAATGCTGGTATCACAGTCTGAAGCCATGACCATTCTTCCCCGCCATGAGTGCCAACAGTTAAAATTACCAAGAAGATTTTTGTTTCTTCTGTTCTTATCAGGACAATGTTTTATTGTTTCTCCCTGCTACTATCAGCCTGGCAGCTCTTCCCCAGCTCTTGCCTTTTCTTCCAATTTAAAAAATGAATGAAATAATTTGAATCAATTAAAAGTAATGTAGTCGTCCTAAGGCTGTGTTGATTTACAGCCTTCCTTCCATTTCTCTTCTCTTGATATTCCCTTCTGTCTTTTGGATTCTTTCTCTCTTATCTCTGTACCTATTTCTTTCTCTTTCTCTTTTATTGCAGGGTTACAAACCTCTTTCTTTCTTTTATCCCTTGCCTCAGCAGTGATTTTTCATTGCCTTCATAGCTGCTCTGTAAGGATTTGCAGCTGCATTCCCATGACTCCTCTTCATCCTGGCAGCAACCCACACAGTTTTTTTCTAACAACTCTTGCCTGCTTGTTGTAAGGGTGGGTGTCACATCACTAGTCTGTCAGTGCTTTTGTTAATTAATAGAGACAATGTTAATTAAGGAGTGATTTTGTTAATAGATGTGTTAAACCTCTAAATATACCCTGTATTAACTCAGTGTTTTCTGCAATCAGAACATTTTCCCACTGAGCTTGTTCATGCAGTTCATAAAAGTTTGGTGCCTTCTAGCTTGCATTCCAACTGCTTACCAAGCGTTACAGTTTGGGTTTAATGACAAACTTGATGCCAACATCAGAGCAATTTCTGAAGCCTGACTGAAGACTCAAAATACTCTGGATGAGCCTGACTCATTCTTAAGTAAATGTGGGCTGCTTCATGTCTGTTGTTGCAAACCACTTAAAATTCAGTGGTTGTCCAGAGATGGTTCAAACGAAGACAAAAAGCACTTTATTCAGTTTTGTATTGATAAGTCCCACGATACTACACTATTAAGGCATTACACTGTTACAACTACACTATTAAGGCATCCTTTAATTGGACTACAATTTCCTGTTACCATGGAGAACATCCTGGCACATAAGAGCTCAGAATAAAGTTGAATGCTTTTTAACATTTAACATAGGCAGTCTCAGTTTTGGAGTCTGTATTTAAAAAATTGCAGAACATGCCCTAGTTCATTTCTAGAGTGCAGTTCGCCACACACTGAAGATCATAGGAAACTAAAAGCTGAGAGTAGAAGGTAAAGGATGGTAAAGGCTTTCTCCCAAGACAAAAATGTGTGTAACAAAAGCAGAGTTCTGGACCATCCTATTTGGTTGTTCTGTATATTTAACAGAGCAAACAACGTCCCCAGAACACAATTCATCCCACCCTTAGGTCGATATCCAAACACCGATGACCCTTCACCAATTACAAAAAGATGTTGCTCTGATTCAGATACGTACCATTAGGCATCTACTTCCAGTCTTTGATTGCAGACTGTATTTTTAATCCCCCTGTTATGCATATGCATGTAAGATCCTTTTTGTGGGATGTTATTATGAAAGGTCGCAGTTTTTAGGCTGGCATTGTGACATACCTTGCCATACTTTGAAGCAGTTACAGTCTGTAAACTTATCTTGATGACTGTCCTTATAAGAAAATTTCTTCACCAAAAGGGTTATCAAGCACTGGAACAGGCTGCCCAGGGAAGTGGTTGAGTCACCATCCCTGGAGGTATTTAAAAGACATGTAGATGTGGTGCTTAGGGACATGGTTTAGTGGTGGACAGTGCTAGGTTAACAGTTAGACGTGATGATTTTATAGGTCTTTTCCAACCTAAATGATTCTACGATTCTATTGCCTTCATTTTGTACTTACCATCCGAAAGATAATAGTAGGAGACTGGCTTTGTGACATCACCTTCAGTTATGAAACAGTTCTTAAGGTATTTGCCTTCAATGTGGTTTGGTAGGACCAAGTATTGTAAACATTGAATTTGTTACTGTGAAATTAAAAAAAAAAACAACACCTTTCTATTTTCAGTTCAATTTAGAGGAGCAGTGGTAGAGAAAAGGGAATTGAAATAATAAAATTGACAAAGGAAAAGGAAAAAAGGTAGAGGAAATATTTTCCACTTGTTACAAATAATGAAAAGTAATTTAAAAGCTACTTTGCAAAAAGGAATGCAGCAGGGCCTTTTTATCTGTTTGACACCACACTTATGATTCTTTTGAGTACCTTTCAAAACAAATTACTTTTTGGTCTGTCATGATAAATTTTATAACTTTTTTTGCTTTATCATATGTAATTACAATATTTATAATGACTGTAAAGCTTGAATGAAAATACTGTACTTGCATATTGTTTATATTAAGGAAAAAAAGGCTGTGACATTCAGGAGTAGAACTCATTATATATCAATATAAGGCAAGTGAATTAACACAGTGCCTGATAACACAAAAAAATCCTGTTAATTAATTGCATTTAAGTTATAATAGAGAAAAAAGAAAGCACTTCTTTCTCTAGAAACAGGACTTTTGTAAAGTGTCTTTCAAAACTTGCAATACAGAAATTATTGTATCCAAAAGAAATTTTCAGCTTTTATTTCACTTTTTTGTTTTGGCTATCAGTTAAAAGCAACCGTCACAAATGTAAGATTTCTAGTGTAATGTTGTTTAATTTTAACATATTAATACAAGGAATAATAATTAGTGGGTATGTCTCGTTGATCTGATTTTAACGACGACAGAGAAGTTTGGGTTTGATTCATTTACTTAATGCTGTTCTTAAAGATCTGGCAACAATTTGTATATCAAGACATGTTACCTACCGTAGGTTGATATCGTTCCTAAACTAAATAAAAAATCACCCACAAGTTTTTTTGGAGTTTT
>VYZM01003679.1:28457-63024 GCA_013398915.1 Dromas ardeola
AAGTGAATTTTCATCCATTCAGATCCCCATAATGTTTCAATACAATTACAGAAGACATAGTGCCAGTGCAATGCAGTAGAGTGCACAGCTGGGGATGGAAAAGGCAACTGAGATCACAGCAGTCTCAATTTAGATTTGTTGCAATGATTATGGATATGCACCTTTCATTTCCTGAATTTAAGCTGCTGTTGAGAGAAGCGATCCCTGGGGAACTGTTCAGGAAGCTGGACAAAATATTTTTAACCAGATCAGTTTATCACGCAGCTACATGAACCTCTGTGTTGGCAGCTAGAAGGTGACACCAGCTAGAGGCAAGAAAACGAGAGAATGAGGGATACTTGTTTAGTGACAGTGCCAGTTTATTTCATCCTAACTGTTATTGAAACTTTGTATGCTCTAATTAGAACTTGTTTTAATTAAAAAAAAAAAACAACAAAAATATCCACAAAAAACCGCCAACCAACAAAAATCTTCTTAGCTTTTTAACTAGTTTAAAACACCACACTGCTCTTGTGTTCCTTGAAACTATGTGTGCTCAGACAACTCTTACACTTTTCCAAAGGAATTTCACCCTGACCATCCTTCTCAACCTTCCCCCTTCTTCAGTCTCTCTCCTTTGCCTTCTCAGCTCCTCCAGATGCACAGAATGCAAGGAATGATGCAGGAGAATATAGAATGTATTTCTATGCTCTTATTATCTACTAATTTGCAAGATTTCAGGGCTGTTGATCTTCACTCCTGAGATAACAAATTCTGATTGTCTCTAATCATATTAATTGCCTTTGAATACTATTCAAACATGTAGACTTCTTACAATAAAGTGGAGATGACACCCAGTGCAAATCAAATGCATGTAGAACTTGATACCCAGGTAGGGGTATCATTATTCTTGATAAGCTTCTCTCAGACTTGCAAACTCCAAAGAATACAATTCCATGCTTTATAAAATATCACCAAAAAAAGATGGTTTGCTGTTTTCTAAAATATTACAACCCACTAAAACTCTGGCTTTTTCTGAATTCTGCCTATGACATAATAGTAAACAGTAACATGGTTGCAAACTAGATTATTCTACATCCTTCAGGCTGAGGTTCTAAAATGAAACATAACTAATTAAATTATGTGTTGTGAATAAATCAGACAAACATGGGAATTTTTCATTAAAGAAATTTATTTGGTTTTGTTTTCTTTTTCTTGGGTATTTTAATGGAAGAAAGTTTGAATATTATTTAAGGCCCTCAATCTCAGAATTTTACCAAATATGTAATCATAAAATGAATTTTAACAGAAGTGTGTCCCTGATAAATAAACTGGTTACAATTGGAAAATATGAACCCTGATACTGATAGTAAGTCAATATACTCTTTCCATTTGAAAAAATCACAATTTCTGATGAAATGGATGAATGCAAAGTCACATTAAAAGTGATTTCCCCAGAAATTAAGAAGTTATGATTAGGATCAATATAGTAGACATGAAACTTTGCCATATTTTTAAAACCCTAACTAGGCACTTCAGTATACTTTTTCTCCTAATTCTGTGTCAAATTTTGTATTCACTGATGATGCTTTTACTTTTTGAGCTACTTTCTAATTCCTTTTGTCTATTATTAGAAATTTTATGGTTTAATTAAATTACCTTATTGATTAAAATGGAAGAGTCTTCCAATATACTGCTTCTCTTAACTTACCTAGGTCTTTTACAGTTCACTTGATTTGTTATTTTTATTGAGTTACAAAACACTCTGTTGGCCTACAGCATCTTCTACTTTCACTAACATTCTTAGATGAAAAAACCATCAAGCACTTTATTAGTGTCTTCACTGGCATTTCAATTGTTACCAAAGGTCTCCAGCTGACTTCATCAGTGAATGGATTGGTACAATTTCCTTCTAACCAGGGAATAAAGACACCAATAATTTACAGCTTTCATGCATACTTTGTTGTGAAAATTAAATATATCTCTTGTGCAAAAGCCTGATATAAAGCTCTTCATAACATCTACTATCTGCATCCTGGCTTTAGAGAGAAAGGAACTGGGCTGCATAGCCTACACATGAAGACTGGAATATGAGTAAAAGGATGTATGTGCGTAAAACCGTCTCTGTTCTTTCAAACTGGGAGCAACGAGTTTTGCTTCTTTATCCATGTTTCACCTTCAAAGAGCCAAAATAATCAGTCTTTATTTTAAGAATAGCTTTATATACATGCACACCAGAGACCACTGGGGCCTCAGCACTTAGATGTTTGTAAGCAGCACATAAATCCTAAAACCAAAGAATTTTCTACTATAAACTGGGAAAGTTATAATCTGTCAGTAGAAGATCAATTCAGAATATTAATAGCATCATTGAAGAATTTTGGTTGGAACCAACTACTAGATCTCAGCGAGTCCAACCCCTGCTCAAAGCTTGTTTGTGAGTTAGATCAGATTGTCCAGGGCCTTCCACAGCCTCTCTGCGCACAGCTGGGGCACAGACCCCAGCTGCTTACTTAGGAACTGAGGGTCATACTGAGGCATAAGTGGCTTCTTTGCATGTGTTTGGAAAGTCCCTCAAGGGGTCTTTTGGTCAGTAAATGTTTACATATAATCCTATAATTTTTGTCTGCATGGAGAAGCCACTGCTGTCTTGGAGATGCTCCAAGGTATATCCTCCACTGTTGATGCTAGTGTGTGCTGGCAGCCTAGGACAGGTTCATCCAGCTTTAGTGTTTTTCATCTGTCTGTTCTCGTGGTGTCAGCAGGGCTAGAGTTTGGGACATTTTCACACATTACCCCTCAGCATATACTTTCCTTTTCTTAAGTTTTGTTTTACTTTGAGGACTACTTCTCCCTCCACACCCATAAGCACCTTGTAGAAGACATTCACATAAACTTCCACAGAAAGGTCTTTTCTGACACTCCGTGCAGCCTCAGTTTGGGAAATCTGAGGAAGACCCAGGAAGTCCATTTAGGTTGAGGACATCACTCTCCCTAGAGGTAGCTGAATCAGCCAGGGCAAGGTACCATTTTTTCTAGTGCATCACACCATTGCTATGCTTACTTCTCCATCTTCAAGGCCTTTTGCATGTCCTTGAATACCAGTTCCCATGATAATGCCTTGTTCTTGTTTTTGTGTCCTTCTTTTAGTGCCACTGGTTGCTAGAGCTTCCCATCAGTTAAGCAGGAAACCCAGCACAAGTCTGCCTTGTCCTCCAAGACTTTCTGCTGAGCAGAGGACTTCATGGGGTCGTTTGTTCCCCTGTCATGGTTCACAATCCTGGTGAGTCTGTGTCATACTGCTTTCTCTCTTGCTGTGCTCCAGAGGTGCCCTTATGCATAGGTGTGCTCTGTCATAGTCACAGGGAACTTTTTGGAAGTCACTGGATTTCAAAGTATAGTTTTATTGAAACTTACACTTAGAAAATATTCTAACACACGTAAACCAGAACCTTTCATACACAAAAAATGTACATTACCTGTATAAATGTCTTAATTTTCTTATGATCAATTTGTTTAGGTTTTTTGTTTTCCTGTTTAAAATGCCAATCTTGTAACTTCTTTTATACAGTAAGTAGGCTACCTATTTTATACATTGTGTAATGATTTCTTAATTTTCCCCTGCTTTAAGAAAAATAATAACTTAAAACATACATTTCCCTCTATTTGAAGTATCTGAGTTACATATGAAAAAAACTACTGATTTCTGAGCAAGAACAGCTGGGAAAATAATCTGAAATAAATGCCTGCCTTAAGTAATCTTTTCTATTTGCAAAATGTCTATAGGCAAATCATTATTTCCTCACATTAATTCAGCATTCAGGTTTGCTCAACAGTTTTTCACTTGATTGATTGAATGAGTAACTGGGAACAGTTCAAAGTACCTGTATGTTCAGTATTCAGCTTGGCTGGCAATTAAAAAGCTGTTTCTGATCTCTAATTCTTCTATAGTTCCTCGTTATCAAACATCTCCGTGTGGCCAGTATACCACAATATCTGAGGACTTTGCAGTCTTATACATACTTATTCTTATAGCTTATGAACTTAGGAATTCTTTCTGTTTTCTCCATTTTATGGACGAGAACCAGCACATAGAAAGCCAGTTTTCTTAAAGGTGCTTAGGCACAGTTCCACTAAACCAGAGAAGCAACATCTCATCTGTTGCCAGCTTACTTCCTGGAAAATTCAGCAGCCAATAAATGTTTTGGCTCCCAGTATGATATAAAGAAGAGCCAAGTGCCTAAGGAATGGATTTTCAGAAACCTGCAAGCTAAGCAGAGCCTATGTCAGTTAGATATGAGACAAATCCATACAGAAGGCCATAAATAAAAGCTGTGACTTACAATCCTTCAATTCCAGCCATCCAGAAAACAATTGATCCAACAAGCTTAGGTCTAAGGAACTAATGCCGTTGAAAAAATGAGGCACATCAATCTCTCGTAAGTACTAGAGAAGCATAAAAAGCTCACCTCCCCCCTGGGGAACAGTGACAAGCCACTCATTGTTTCCAGATAGAAAATGCCTTTTGGTTTTTATAGGGACATCAGGGCCCTGAGGACACCAGTAGGCTCTAATGTTTCTGACAAGCTTCACCCAAAGCACCCTCCCACCCGTTCCCTTCCCACAGCCCCAGGGGCTCATGACAGCCCTGAGTCAGGCCCAGGGCCTGCCTGAGCTGTGTGGTAGGTGTACTTATCTCCAGCCCTGCCTTTGTTTCCGTCTGCTCTTTTTCCTCATTCCCCTGGCCCTGGTGCATCACGTGCTGTTCTGGGGATGGACCAGACCCTGGCACTGCCTGCTGTGCTCAGACTCTGTGGGATTCTGCCCATCAGTGACGGCACTGTCTGTCCTGGGGACACTCACAGCTCCTGGATTGTGTCCTTGGACAAACATGAAAAAATATCAACAATGTTCTTTGAGAACTGATAAGTGCATCAGCTTTGTTTAGGACAGAAAAGTACACTGACATGTCCTTTTTCCTCTCCTCCTTCTTCCTACTCACCATATTCTCTAATTGTCAACGCTGTCATCCTACTCAAAAAGCTCAAAAAGTAACCAGTTTTCTGGAACAGCTTTCCCCAGGGTAGGGAGATCAAAAAATCCTACCTGGTTCTCCTAAGGGCATACCCATGAACCAAACTGAGAGTTCTACTTGGCTGAAGTGGCCTAGAGAACTACAGGTTGTCTACCATTTCCAAGCCATATTCCAGCGGTTTTCACCTGAATTGTTGAAAGATATTAATTAGATAATTATAAGTTATCCACACCAGAAAATGGAGTTTGGAGCTCTGAAAATATTTAGGAATTCATCTAGCATTGTGTGTATAGTTTGGACAAGAAAAGTCTGGAGATGTGGGACAACACAGAGAGATTGCTCATAGATGGGATTCATCTTGTTGAATCTCGAGCATAGGATTCAAATTCAGTTAAAGAATCAAAATTTAAATGTTGACATTTAGATGTCTGCTAGTAATTTTGTATGTTTACTTAAGCCTAAATATGGAAAACTTATTTAAATTGAGGTAAGGCTTCATGGGTTTGGAGGAGAGGTGTTTTGTTGTTGTTGTTTTTGTTTGCTTGTTTGTTTGTTTTGCATTTTTCTTTATGATCTACAAAAAGCAAAAAAAAGTTAGTGTTTCCATACTCCATACAGATGGAATGAATAGTTTTACAAACACTTTCATGTTCAAGCTTCACAGCAATATACATTTATTCAGAAAAGAAATGTGCTTCTGTCTGTTAGCTTTATTTGTTTTATTTTTGGTGGTGCAGTTAATTATAAAAATTTTTTGTTGTTCTCCTTATGTTTACTGAGGCCTGATAAATATAAGATGGAAAGACTCCCTTTATGTTCATATCTTTATCTTGATGGGCTGAAATGAGCAAAGGTATGGATGTTATAAAAAAACTGTCTTGTTTATATCCCTATTGATAATTCCATACTTTTTCAAATAAATATCTTCTGCACTACCTATCAACTAAGCTGGGGATCTTAAAATTATTCAATAAAGAAAACAAAATTAATTTAATTTCAGTGAAGATAGGGATGAATTGATGGCTTAGTAGACAAATTGCAGTGTCTCCAAATAAAATATTATCCTATGAATAAACCACAATCTTTCACAATCCCCCAAATCAATAGATGTCATATTTCTTAGTCAAAGGTTGGCTCTTAAGAATATATAATTCATTGCAAAAATTGCTTTTGAAACAATCTTTGACATACACAAGAATGAAAATGTGATAAACATTTCAATATCAAATATAAGCTTGTACAATTACTTGAAAGCATAGGACCATATCCTCATATGAGATTCCAATGAATTGCCCAATTAAATATTTTCCAGAGCATATGAAAGAAAGAAAAAACAAGCCTTAAATAAATCATGGTGTTTTGGATAACTGTTGTAAAAATGTTACAATTCTAGCGCTTTATCTGCCTGTGGTGATTTTATCCTGTGATTCTAAATTTGTACTTCAGAGAGATTATTGTCTTACAACTGATCCATTTTTCTTTCTTGAAAATATTGAGATATTTCTTTGATTAGGTTTTCCAAAGTTCTCTATTGTTCTTGTTCGTTTGTTCAAAAATGAAAAGACCATAGGAAGTCACTGCAATGAATCAACCGAAGATTCCCTGTACTAATTTAATTCCATGAGTGTCCTGAATCTTGTAATGTGAAGTTTACACTGTGAATTCTTTCTCCCCAGTAAATCTAAAGAAAAAGGTGGAACACATCTTTGTTGCAAGTAGGTTTTACAACTCAGGTTGCTGAGCAGAAGTCTTCCCTTTTATTTTACATTTCATTTTGAGACTTGGTGGCTGTATACTTAGCTGATTTTTGAAGATTCTTCCCACAGGAATCTAGTCTTCATATGCATCATGAAGGAAACCCGTACTTAATTATTCTCAGGATTTTATAATTCTATTGGTAGGATTAATCAACCTAGATGGGATTTTTCTCTCAGTATCCTGATTTCTCAATCAGTAAAGTGGTTCTTCTTTTACCTCATAAGCATATTGTGAAATAACTAGATGAAGATAGTGCAGTGATTTCTACAACAATGAGACCTACATAAAAATATGGCAGATAAAAAAAAGAGGGATTTAGTAGGTATTATCTTGAGAATCTAAGGTTCTAACACTATGTACAGGCATTATAATGTTGTACTGTTTAATACTAATCATGTCTGCTAAAAAATACAGGAAGAAAAAGAAGCAAAAAAAACCCAAACACCCAAAGCTCTTAGAATTACCCAGTTTTAAAGTCTACTTATTAGATATAAATTACCAGCTCTATCTACAGTTACTGATTTTTCCAGATCTGAAAGTTTTTCTATATCATTAGACAGGGATTTGTAATTATAAAAAGAAAATCTTAGTTAAAAAAAACATTATTTTTCTTTTTAAATCCTATATTCGTTTCTTTCTGCTCTAGTGATGCTGAGCATAAACAGGTGGTTTGGGAGCAGGTCAGATGGATAAATATTACTTTAAACACTTAGTGATACTTCAAGTTCTCCGAGACATGTCCCATCTAGGACCTTCACCAACGAGAGGTTAAATACTGCACCAAACCTATGACTCACTGCCCTTTGCTGGTATCTTAAGGCTGAGTGAGATACTTCCATCTTAAATGGTTACTTAAGTAACTGAATTGAGTTCCTTCATTCTCTCACAAAGTCTGCAGAAATATTAGAAACGTAGAGCATAAGAATCTCCCCTATTGTTAGGATCAAAAGCAGCTACTGTTTCTAAAATGCTGAAGCAAATATTGAACTTCAAGGTTAAAAAAGAGAGATAATAAAATTCATTTTTTTCACTCGTATCAAAACATCTGCAAAATGTATGTAGGCCCACACTGGGTTGATCATTTAGTCTTCATATATGAAGTTGTAGGATCATCGCCTTAATCTTGTGAGGCCCAAAGGATGTCATTATTAGACCATTCACTCTAATCTTTATCCCACAGTCCAGTGTATGGCATCAGCTAAATTTAGATAATGAACGTTTCAGGTAATAGTGGGAATTTTTCAAGTATTCTATAAGTAGTGGGAGACATCATTGTTTCTCTGGGAGTCACAGAGATATGCACAAATTGCTGCTAACTGGAATTATTCTTACCCCTCCACTATGAAGAGCTAGTTGACACAGAATCTCACAGATTTCAAAATTGAGAGCAGAAAAGCAATGGCAGATGAAAAAAGTTGCCTGGTGGAGAGTTAGGTACAGAAACAGGTGAACTTTAGATTTTCTCACCAATTGAATTAGATTTTCTCACCAATTCCACTGGCTGTTATAATTAACTATCTTTTCACACTGAATTCATGTCAATATTCATCCCAGTTTTTTAAGTATAAGCTTGTCAGTCCGCTAGAAAATAAGAGACCATTATCTTAATTTGTGCTCAAAGAACTTCAGTATTTAATCTGTTTACAGGCTTTGGAGCATCTTGAGATTTAGATACATACCCTTAGCTAGAATCTTCACCTTAACACACAAGATTGTGGCATTCAGAGTACACAGGGTTGAAAAGCCCAGGGTATGTAGAGAGATGCTTAAATGCACACATGAGGGCTTTTAGGATATGCTGTACTGAAAAGGCATGGAGGATGAAAGGCTGGAAGGGTGAGTGTAGCACCTACTTAGCTTTCTACTTCAGTCCTTGCAACATCCATTGTCTTGTTTGAGTGTTAGTTATAAAACGTAGGCCCAACATGGAAGGGATGATCATTTGCCGAGTGCCTGCAATGCCCTTTGAAGACAATAAATGGCATGAATAAATACTTTGCACTAGTTAGGCAAGAGAAACCTCATGCACTGCACTTCAGTAGCAATTGCTGTGGCACAAGACTTTCAAGAGGATCCAGCAACACAGTGGGAAGGTGCATTTGACAGTATTATTTAGAATTGTATTCTTCCCCATCCCCGTGACCAGCTCTTTGTTCAGATAAAAAGGGAATTTGTATTCTCACTGATAATACTGACAGGGCTTGGGGCTGCAACAATGTCATATCTTGTAGTCTTTTTCTGTATCTCTTGTTACATGGTATATTTTGTAAAGATTCACATGACTATCTGATGCCCTGTTTTCATGAACTGAAAAGCTATTATTCTTGCTATGAATCTGATTCTAGTTTCTAAAACAGCAGAAAACAAAACAACACACACGCACACAAAATAAAATCATAATTTTTTATAAATCTCTGATTTATAAGCCAGTGTAATTCTTCGAACTTGCTGGCTGTTGTGGGTTAACCCCAGTGGGCAGCTAAGCACCACACAGCCACCTGCTCACTTTCCCCCCATGCCGCCAGTGGAATGGGGGAAGAGGAATGGAAGAGTAAAAGCAAGAAAACTTGGGAGTCAAGATTTAAAAAAAAAAAAAA
The DNA here is from genome assembly GCA_013398915.1 of Dromas ardeola. Classification (NCBI taxonomy): domain Eukaryota; kingdom Metazoa; phylum Chordata; class Aves; order Charadriiformes; family Dromadidae; genus Dromas; species Dromas ardeola. The sequence continues at coordinate 37,827 of VYZM01003679.1, forward strand.
AAGTTTAATAAGTGATGCACAGGCAATCGCTTACCACCTCCCATGGGTAGACCGATGCCCAGTCTGTTCCTGAGCAAAACATGCCTAACACCCTTAAAGCCCCCTCTTTTCCCTTTTATTGCTGAGCATGATCTTACCGTGGTATGGAGTATCTTTTTGATTAGTTCGGATCAACTGCCTGCTTGTGTCTCCTCCCAATAAATTGTGCATTTTCCAGTCTATTCATTAGTGGGGCAGAATCAGAAACATAAAAGACCTCAAATCTGTGCAAACACTGTTCAGCAAAAGCTAGAACATCCACGTGTTATCAGTATTGTTTTGGTCACAAATCTAAAACACGGGACCATATGAGCTGCTTAGGAAGAGAAAAAAAACTATCTAGGCCCAGTACACTGGTGTTGTTGCCAGTACTGTGACTGGAAATTTCTAAGTCAGTCGCAGGAGTTAGGCTCCAGTTCTTTTGCTTTCTGTTTGGATCTGTGTACCTGACTTGCTTAGGTTTTTTTTAAATTTTCAGCCAGCCTACTATAGTTTAAACAACTTGTTCATTAAAAAGAAAAAAAAAATGAAGAAGCTTAAGGAACCTTCAAATTATATTTTCAAAGTAAAAGGAAAGTCTGGCTGACTGGAGACAGGGGGAAACAGAGGAGGAACATATATACTCACACCATTTACTATTTTTCTACTGTAGCCAGAGGTGAACCACTTAGGATTGGTCCAGAGAACCTAAAATTGGGGGACATATTTTTCCCACATGTTCTCAGTGCAGAAAATGGAGAGATGTAGATACTCCAGGCAGCTAGGAAGAGCTCTTGAATTAGAAGCCTAAAGTTATGTACTTTGTTTAATTGTTAAAATTGTAAATTGCAAATTTAAATGCCTCTTAAATTACTGTGAATTCATTTTTTCCCTATATATGAATTTGAGTTTGGGACTTTTGTTTGATATTTTCTTCTGATATACCTTCATAAGGAAATATGTACTGCAATGGGCTATACTATAGTATGCTTTGATACTACACTTCTTGTCCTGCAAAGATTTCTCAGAGGCAACTGCTGTTCTCTGCTTCTGGAACCATTATAAGTGTCTACATTGTGCTCTCAGGATGGCATTACAACAGCAAAAAATGACAGAAGGCAGTGGTGACTCAGACTCATTTTAAAATGCTGAATTTAGCTAATGGAGTTACTTTAAATAGTAAATCTGACTAGTCCATTTTCTATGCAAAAATCTGAAAAATTGTATAAGAAATGAGGAACATTTAAATGAAATAGAATCCATTTCTACATGCAAAATTGATGCTCAAACTTGATCCTGTTGCTGCACAGTAACACAAATGGAGGAGAGATAAAATGAAAAGAAATTTGGCTTTTTTACTTGCATCAGTTGAAACAGAATAGCCATTTTTTCACTGCATGTAAAATTCTGTAATGTCTGTGTATTTCAGTACACATACTGCTGTCTGGATAATTACAGAAGGAACAATTATTTGGCTTAGAATTTATTCAATAAAAAAATTATTAGAGCTGTTAGGAACATTTTCAATTACATGGAGTTAGATAAACATATGTGATTCATTGGAACTTTTTATCTGTGCATGTTCTGGAGTCTAGTAATGTACAAAGATTTAGTTTCCAACTCCTCTTCAGTCAGTATATCATATGAGAGCCTTTACTCTGAATAAGGTGAAGCAGGAATTCAAAGCAAGGACTGGGACCAAAGTTATCCTCTATGTTTGGTCAGTGTCCATGCATAATCTGTATAATCATTGTGGTCTCATTTTTGCAGGGAAAAAAAAGAAGAATTTATTACAAAATTAATTAGATAATTTAAAAGTTATTACACTAATGTTTTCCTTCTCCTTCTTCTCTCCCACCTAAATGCTGATATTACATATCTACTTTCTTCATATCTCAGACTTCCATGTTTTTTTCCTCCTGTAGCAGCATGCAACAGCTCTATGAAAGCAACAGAAGCATTTGAACAAAACAATAAAACATATTTTTCTTGAAAGACTTCAGGTTTGTGGTCAATAAAATAAAATGGAAATATAAGTGACTAACAGATGAGCTTAGAGATGTATGTTGCATTGTGTTTCAGCCTACGTTTACCTTCTGTGAACATAAGAAATGGAATAGCTGCACCTTCTGTTAACACTTCTGATCTTAAGTGTACATCCTTGGTGCACAGTGGTGAAATACCAAATTTAGTTCTAATTTAGCTAATGTGGTTACTGGAAAACACATTATTCCTGGAAGCATGTTTATTTCATCTAGTTCCTAGCTGTAAACTATGCTGGATTAGCTTTACTGTGCACTGCATAATGCAGAAAGGCATGTCCAAAGAAGGCAGGAGATTACAGCATAGGGAGAAGTCATCTCTTCCTTCCAGGTTGCATTAATTTCATCTGTTCATTATTCACAGTGCATTGGCCTGATTTTTCTTTAAATAAGCTTTATCAGGCTCTGGTCTGTGGGTTTCTGTAGAGTCTCTTTTGATTTACCCCAATGTCAATGAAAGAAGGGTAAGGTTACATAGCTCTCGTAAGACACCTAGTCCAAAGATGTAATAATAAAGACAAATGGATGCATTGCTTTATGTCTGTTACTATGTCACCAGACAAGGGCTTTGAGTCAACTCAGCTAGCACCCTTGTGAGAAGAAGAAAACCTCTGTATCTTGATCCAGCTTTACTTGAAAAGGAAATAAAATTGCTGCATAAATCTCCCATTGCCAAAAACAAAATTACAGGCACAGAATCTTGAAATACCTTGTCACAGTTCACTAGCAAATTACTGTGGGTGACCATGTTTACTTTCTCCAGGAGATGTCACTCAAGACACTGGTAAATGTACATTTCAGAAGTTTGCAGTCAGAACACAGTCAGAATGAACTGTGACATAAAGCTCTGTTCACTCCAAAAATACCATGGCCTAGTTCAATAGCATTACTACAGTATGTACGTGTCAGGAAGGAGGAGCAGAGTTTTCAGTTCTGTTCCTCTGTAAAATACACTCGTTTGCACCAGTCCATTAATGAGTCATCATTTATTTACATCCACAAGAGAGTGATGCTCTGAAAGAGTCCAAAGTCTGAAGAGAGAGTTTTGGGGAAAAGGTCAATTCATACAGGAGTTATGGAAGGACGGAAACAGATACTGTTGGCAGTTTACTACGTATGCAATTTACATAACGATTTATGCTACTGTTGCATTAAAAGAGGTAGCCTATAAATATCTAGTAGTGTTTCTTGTTACCAGACATTTAAATTGGACTCGGTGACCACTTTTAGGCAGAAAATATATCTTTTTGCTTCTGCAAAGCAAGGAAAAAGAGAATGGTAAAGGAAAAGTGATGGGGAAGTAAAAAAGGGAAAAATAGGGAAAAAAGGGAGAATGGGAGGAAAAAAAAGAGAAAGAGGGGACAGGGGTGTGAAGTACAGAACTGCAAGAAGACAAAAATGGTTATGGATTTTTTTCTTCTCTTGTAGCTTCCTCAGTGCTCTCAGGAAACCTTTTCTTTGAGCAAGCATTAGAGAGAAACGTCATGATTTAATAGATGAAAAGCATTAGAAAGAAACTGCATGAAGGAATAAAGATGGAGTGTTAGTGGGAAGCAAAGACAGCAACTGGGGAATGAAGGAAGCAGGTAAAAGGGAAAAAACAGAATTTAGATTGTCTGTGGAGGTTTTCCAGAGAACAAGGACACTAGGCCAAGAAAAGCACAGAGGAGATTTTGTCTGGCCATGAATAGAAACAAAGAAGAGGACTGGAGTTCTCGGAAGGCAAAAGGAGATGAATTGAGAGCCAGTAAATGAGCATAAATGAGCCATCGTGGGATGGTTAAAATCACGTGGAGGAAAGACTACCTTATTGATCTCAGATCCTCTGTTAGCTCAAGTGTCCAGAGTCTGGGTTATTGATCCAGTCTTGGTGAAGAAAAAGATTAACAACTAAGTCTCTACTTTTTATGACTACCATGAATAGTCCAACATGAGATATTATCACACAAAAATAAAGGTCTACAACTACACTAGTAAACAAAACAGTGCCTGGGACCCATTCCCTGGTTCTGCGGTTAATTGAGATGGTTTGGCTATATTCACACTATTAAAATCTCTAAGCCTCCAAAATGGTGCACTTGAGAGCTGTTTTGAATAATGCATGCTGGCTTAAAACTGCTTGGGAGACTCATACTTGACCCAGATCAAAACTTTGTCAAGGACTTTTTTAACTGTTTAACTGTACTAACAAATGGAATCCCCAGTGCTGTTTACTTTCCCAGTACAGACGTAGTCACTTTTTAAAATAATTAAGTACAGAGCCAAACAGTGAGAATAAGTTTACTGGCTAAAAACTGTAGAACTATAAAAATATATAGTTATATGGTTGATACACAGTTTTTGTCTGGGGGATTTTTAGGTGTCACCATTAAGATTTAAGCTCAAAATTCATAAACCCCAAAATTGCCAAATGACGTTCACTGATTTGGCAAAAGCTTGTATGCAAAGTCTCTTAGTAGACTTTACAATTGTGGTGAAGTAGAATTGTACAAAAAGATGAATGCGAAGACAAAACAGAAGCCTTAGGTTTTAATTAAGATGTATATTTGGCTAGCTATTTTTTGGAAAATATATGTTTACTTTTTCAACTATAGCATATGTAAAATGCCCACACACAAATATATTCGTATCCACATCCATATATGCATATTGAACAGCCCAGGCATGTGGTTAATGGTTTAGTATAAATTAAAATATGAAACTATCAGTGGTGTCTAATTTTCCAAAGCTGTTGCTGGTTGTCTTTTTTAAGCATGCTGCATGATATGGTAATGTACAATTTAGTTTACTTGGATTATTTTCTGTGAGACATGGTTGTAGTAGTAAGAGACAACCAGGCATTCTACGGGAACAAATCCTAGCAAAGCTGAAGTAGGCAGACTCTCTAGAGAAATAATTATCAGGGATTATAGAGCAATCTGGCAAGTTGTGGGTGGAAAGTGAAATTTAAACTTCTGGAATGGAGAAGTGCTGAGAATGGACTGGCTCCAGGAAGCCTGCTAATGAATCTGGTATATAAAAATCCAGTATGTCTTGAACCTTTATATATATTTGAAATATATTGTTAAAATATAATATTTTATTAATAATAGGCAAGTTGGAAGAAAGATAAATATACAAAATACGCTTTTTACTCTTACACAGGTGGACTGTGTGCCCCATATTGATGCCATCACTCCCCGGTTCCAAAAAATTAATCAAAAAATACATCCCAGAACTTGCCATTTCCTTCAATGTATCATTTGTTTAGTTTTATTGACTGTGAATTCTACAGTTCTATGAGACCTTCTCCATTCTTTGCTTAGCCTAAAGAAAAGAAAACTCAGAGTTGGATTCCAGATAATTTTTGCCTGTATTGTAAATCTCTAATATCTGAATGATTATGACTGTTAGAGGTTATTGCTTTTACTGTATTCTAAACTAATCTAAATCTTTTATTTGAATATAAGAAAAATTAAAACTATCAAGACAATCAGTTTTATGTAGAGTGTTAATTGCTCAAAAAATAACAAACATCATGAGCAATACAAATGGTCTTTAACTGCCATAGGCTAACTCCACTAGATTAATGAGCCAATGGCTCCAACTTTGATGCCTCTTCTAATTATGCACGATTCGCCATTTCTTTCAAAAGAAAGGCATCTAATTAATTAGGTACAAAATGTCATCTATAGGTCACTGACAGCAAGGAAGATCACCACTCACTCGGTTTAGTCTTCAGGCAAAATTATTACTCCTCTGGGATTACCACCAAATGTCATTATTGAATCAAAAAGTGCTCCTGCAGTAGGAAGATTATAGAAAAGAGAGAGAAAAAGAAAACACAAATCCTTTCCTTTTCACCCTGACTCATACATGAAATTATCTATCCGACCTTACGTAGGTAAATACAATACCCCTGAGATGCCACAAATTAAAGACTCGCGTTTAATCACATAAAATATAAGGATGCTATAAAGTCCAAAGTGTTCCATGAAGCTCTTAAACAGTGATGCTGAAATACCCCAATAAAAAAAAAAAAACAACTTAGTTGAAAGTTCCCCTGTATCAATCTGAACTCCCACTTTCAGCTCCCAATCTACAGAACTGAAATTACAGTTTTCACTTCTTTTAAAAAATGTGAAATTGCGACCTCCTCTGAAATTTTTGTAAGTTTTTGGTTTGATTTAGGGCCGATCCAATTGCCATTGATTACAAGGCCCTAGTCTGGAAAAATTGAGGACTGATTAGTTAATCCATCATTATACAGCTGCTAGTCTGTCAGATTACCTTTAACTTCTGGAAAAGTCACTAAGAGTTATTTAAATTGTAGATATTGTGATAACAAAAACTAAAGATGGTTTATTCCAGCTGTTCTGTCTATAAATGAGCAGAAATGTTATCACTTGTAGCTTGCAAGGAAATAAAAAACACTGTCAGGTATTTATCTCAGTTTGATTTTTTCTCCGTTTTCCAAATATAAAAGCTTAGATTCTTGATAGAGCAGTGGTAGTTAGACAATCTGTAGGCCTTGAAAAGCAACGCAGTGGCCGAGCTGACTAGAACATGAAATTTACATTCAGCACCATAGTATGAGATATTAAGATGCACTTTCATTTTAAACTGTGATGGAAAGTTAAAAAAAATAATAATTTATTCTTTTTGTGAAGCAAATATTTGGTATATTTTACCAAGGGATTTTGTTGGGATTAAGTCTTCATTTTTTTGTTTTTCCTTCATCACTAGATGATATTATATTTCATACATGTTGGAGCAATAAAGTTGAAATGAAACGTTGCTAATATCTTGTTGGCAATTATGACAAAATTGATATGTTGCAGCAAAATATTTTAATTTCATGGAATAAGCATTTTCTGACAGAAAACAGGTTAATCATAAAGGCACAAAACAGCTCTATTATTTCTTAACTGTTATAACCCTATTCGTTTTATGATGTACAGTTATTATATATATAAAGGAAAATATCTTTTGGAACAGCATAGGGCAGAGGAAAACCTCATGGACAGTTTTCTAACTTCTAAACTTACTAGCAGGTTACTACCCGTGAAACCTCCAGCAGATTTTACTCCTGAGTATCAGTCACTTTGGGCTTCATTGCCATATGTCTGTTTACCCCAAACTTCATTTCTGTTCTACCTCACAAGAAACAGATACAGGGACCACATAACCACAGATGTCTTGCCAAACCAACTGAAACCTAACTGCTCTACTAGACTGCAATCATATATGCCTGTAGACGAATCCTCATCTATGGGATCTACGGACACACCAGGGAAAAGCAAGAACAACAAAGAAATGTCAGAGAAAGACTTGGAATTCATCCCTTCCATTATTTAGAAATGGCAGAATAATTTGCTGGTTTCTCTCTGGTATTGAGCAGTAAGCCAGTTTATCTTAGTGGGAGATGCATGCAGAAAGGAAACTTCTATGATGGCATGACTGGATGGATAGATGATGGAAGGGCAGTGGGTGTTGTCTACCTTGACTTCAGCAAGGCGTTCGACACGGCCTCCCACAGCATCCTCATAAGGAAGTTTAGGAAGAGTGGGTTAGATGAATGGACAGTGGGGTGGATTGAAAACTGGTTGAAAGACAGAGCTCAGAGGGTCGTGATTAGGGGCACAGAGTCCAGTTGGAGATCAGTGACGAGTGGTGTTCCCCAGGGGTCAGTACTGGGCCCAGTCCTCTTCAGTATATTTATCAATGACCTGGATGAAGGGATAGAGAGCACCCTCAGCAAGTTTGCTGATGACACAAAGCTGGGGGGGGTGGCTGACACACCGGAAGGCTGTGCCACCATACAGAGAGACCTGGACAGGCTGGAGAGTTGGGCGGAGAGAAACCTTATGAAATTCAATAAGGGCAAGTGTAGGGTGCTGCACCTGGGGAGGAATAACCCCATGCACCAGTACAGGTTGGGGGCTGACCTGCTGGAGAGCAGCTGGGTGGAAAGAGACCTGGGAGTCCTGGTGGACAACAGGATGACCATGAGCCAGCAATGTGCCCTTGTGGCCAAGAAGGCCAATGGCATCCTGGGGTGCATCAAGAAGAGTGTGGCCAGCAGGTCGAGGGAGGTCATCCTCCCCCTCTACTCTGCCTTGGTGAGGCCACACCTGGAGTCCTGTGTCCAGTTCTGGGCTCCCCAGCTCAAGAAGGACAGGGAACTGCTGGAGAGGGTGCAGCATAGGGCTACCAAGATGATTAGGGGACTGGAACACCTCTCTTATGAGGAAAGGCTGAGGGAATTGGGTCTGTTTAGTCTGGAAAAGAGACGGCCGAGGGGTGACCTTATTAATGCTTACAAATACTTAAAGGGTGGGTGTCAGGAGGATGGGGCCAGGCTCTTTTCAGTGGTGTCCAGCGACAGGACAAGAGGTAATGGGCACAAACTTGAGCATAGGAAGTTCCATCTAAACACGAGGAGGAACTTCTTTACTTTGAGGGTGGCAGAGCACTGGAACAGGCTGCCCAGAGAGGTGGTGGAGTCTCCATCTCTGGAGACATTCAAAACCCGCCTGGACGCGTTCCTGTGTAACCTGCTCTAGGTGAACCTGCTTTAGTATAGGGGGGTTGGACTAGATGATCTCCAGAGGTCCCTTCCAATCCCTACCATTCTGTGATTCTGTGAGATGCAGAAATGGTCACATAGGACAGTGTTTTGTACCCAGAAGTTTAAGAGGTATTTTGTAAATAGTTTAAGGTGCTCAATGGTGATGGATCATACTTGCTCTGGAATACTCAGAGATCACCACAGGGCAGATAGGCATCAGAAATTAGCGGATAGTAGTTTTGGAGACTCACCCATTGTGGTTGAAGATACTCTTGCAAAGACCCTTGAAACAGAGGCTCCTGTCTTCTTATGGATAGCTAATAAGAGATTCCATTCCTCACATAGGTGTTACCTTGTGCACAGATACCTGTATGTTTTTAACAAACATTTTTTCTGTTAGTGACTGTACAACAAAACCACCCTTGCATCCTGTTCTTTTTTTTGCCCATAAGCCTCTTTTCCTTGTTTCCTATGGCATGAAAACCTTTGTATGTCGGCTAGATTTGCGCTTTGAGGTTCAAACTGGGGTAGTTCAGACTAGTAGGGGTTATCATGGCACTCACTTCATCTGCTATCTGTATGCCATGGAGTCACTTTCTAGTCCAGCTACAGCCCAGATAAACATATATATATGTGTGTGTGTGCATACATTTCTATATATGAGTAAAATGGGTTTATGTGCATAACAGTTTTGTTAACTTGAATCCTCCTTCCTTAGTAACAGCTTGTAGAAAAAAATCAGTTCTGATGTTGATGACTTAGGTCTCTTAAACATTTGCAACGGGGTCTTGAAAATTTGTACCGAATTATTTGTTCTGATAGGAAAGTGTATGTGAAAGTAGATAAGTAAATAGATACAAGTAGGCAGCAGTACAATCATTATATCATACTGTTATTAATGTATATAGCTGTAAATATTTTGTCTGTGTTTTCTCATATTGCACAGCAACAGTTTTTATTTTAAATAATCAAGAAGTTTAGAGATTTCAGTTTGCCTTGAATGGCTACTTCATGCACTGGATTTATTTTCTGCATTCCTTTGTGGCGATTCAACTGTTTTACACCTCGGAATATATATCTGTAGTGGTGTTCTTTAACTAGAACTTTTGGATATCCAGAGATAAGAGATGGAAAAAGACACTACATGTCAAGCTTGGAATCACAGACTGGAATTCTCTGCTGCATGACAAGGCAAAGACTGATATAATCAGCTAGAGAATTTTCATGATCCTAATGAAGAGCCAAAGAAACAGTTTACCAAACTGTACACTGACTTCAGCAGGATATCAAAGGCTTGCAAATCAGTTTAGCATCTGGCCTTTGAAAATTTAATCAGGGAATCACAAGTGTTGGTAAATTAGGGCCTGATCTTGCTGACCTTTGAGTCAATGAGAGTTTTGTTGTTGAGTTAATTGGAAGCAGAAATAGATCCTTTTTATTTCAAGGTACCATATGTAACCGCATGTTGCAAACAAAATCACAAATTTTCTGCACCTGTTTTAAAACTGACTGTATTCTTGATAAATCAGCAAGCAATGTTTTGTTTTGGATTGGCAACCTTGTTTACACTCTGCAGTAAATCCAAAAAGTAGTAAGATAGCCAAAACCTTCAATCTTTATTCTTCTTCATAAAAGAACTTAGCAAGGAATGAGAACATATCTGAAAAATGTTCAGGAATTATCACAGGTAGAGGGCTCAGAAGGAGTAAGTAAAGGAAAATGAAAATAAAATATATACGTTGTCCTTTTTCCATAATCTTGCTTTCCACATGTTCATGTAACTTTCAGCTTGATGAAATCTCTTTTCTCTGGTGGAATATATGTTATAATACATTCCATCAAGTCTTTTAGCTGTGGCACCTAGTGAACCTTGATTCTGCTACCTTCTTTATGTAGGTGGGCTTGAGGGTGGCAAATGGTGCAGTTTTTACCACTCTTTACAGTCTTACACTCCAACACTGAAATGATAGCTGTATTTTAACCCTCAAGAGACAGCACATTAGTTAAGAAAGCAGATGGAGTAGGAGTTTCAGGGGACTTGTTTGCCATGGTGCACAGTTATGACACAATAGTATCTTTCCCTATTTCTAAAAGGAAAAAAAACAAAGCTGAAATTATGGCTGTAAGGACCATCCTCTTTTGAGGCACACTCTATAGTGATTTGATGTCACTGAGGCAATTGCTTGAGCAGTCTTCTTCACTGAGCTCGAACTCGAGTTGGAGAGTATTGTGCTTTCCCAGCTGAGGCATCAGATATGTTGTCTGTGACCTGGCTCAGCTCAGAAGACATAGAATATTGTCTCTTCACAGTAAAGAGAGCAACTGTAGTCATAGATGGCATTTACAAGGTAGTTTGTGTGTTCAGAGTATATAGCGGGCTCTAACATTGCAACACCCCCTTTGGTGTGTCTACAAAGGTAGAGAAGAGGGACACAGGGGTGAAAGTTGATTAGATCTATGCATTGCAAGAAGCCAAAGTCAGGACAAAACCCAAATTTTCTTGCAGTTTTAAGGAGGGATATTTTCCCTCCTCCCTTGCAACCTAGTTGCTCTGTTTTTTTGTAATCTAAAGTAAAAGTCCTGGTTGTGGACATGGGCTGAGATACTGCTGATTCTTTTGACATTCCCTTCAAATGAAGGATTTTTATAGGAGCCCAATCAATCGAAGCCCAAGTGAATCAACTGTAAAAACTGCTTCATATTTTGTAATCTTTCAAATGAATGCACAGACAAATATCTGGGTTTAAAAGAAAAGAGTCAGAAATGATCTTGCATTTGTTTAGAATTGTACACAATGTGTTAGCAAAAGCAATCAATACCTAATTACTAGTCTATCTCTGAGACCGCAGTGCTCTCTATTCTAATGTTTTCCACTGAGATAAACCACTCGCTGCATGACCTGATGCATTTGTTTTGACAGCGCTGCTTCAAACATGACAGTGAACGTCATGGTCCAAGAATAGCCTCTGTCCTCCAAAAAAACAAGCTACAGCAAAGATAAAGTTGTAAAGTTGTGGTTAAATGCTAGGCATAACTAAATTCAGAAAATCACCGTTACTCTGTGGTAAGAATATTCATTTAAATCAGCTGCTATTCAGAGCCCACATTTACTTTTTACTCTCGTCAGGGTACCATGAGTGCTCCAGTGAAATCTGTGTAACCAAGTACAGCATTTTATCTTATGCACTAAATAAGCATATAATTATAGACTACCACATATTTTATATAACATTTAGGCACACTGTACACAGACCCCTTCATGGTCTGTTTTCTGACCAGTGCTTTAATAACTCAGATGCTGAGCAGTATGCGTACTTCTCTGGGAGCCTGGTTTACTAAAGCCCTGAGGATTTTTTTGATAGCACTGGATAAGGAAGGAGAGTGTTTTTTTCTACCTGTGCATACACTTTGAAAGAGCTTAAATAAAGTGATTAGTCAGGAAGCTTGATTTCTGACAGACTCAATGGTCAGATTCTGTTTTCAGGAAGTAAAACATCTGAAGGTTCTGCCCTGGATTGATTATCCAGACCACGGTGGTAATTTGCGTACCATTTACTCAACAACACCATCATACAGCAATAGAGAAGGAGCTGCAGCTATGGACCAGAGACTCACTGTGTGAGGCACCGTACAAATATAATCTAAACCAAAAATAAAACTTATTTCTGCTGCTAACTTTGAGTTCTGAGAGAAATTTCATGACAAGCCTTGGACCCTGACATAGGCTTTTTCATGTACCTTTTTAAAATATTATTATTTTTAAATCTATTTTTAATGCATTTTGAGAATACATACTACAGGCTATATGAAGGTACAACAGTGGCTTCACAATCCTATACGCTTTCTTCATGTCACCTGCAAAAGTTTTCACAGTTAACTCTGGTTTGTTTGATTCCTCATTTAGTAGTGAATTAACATTCTGACGTAACTTTTTTACTAACTTTTTTTTAATACTACTACCACCAAACGGTTCATAAACAGTGAAGGGTTTCCAAGGCCTTTGCAGAATTAAGTTCAGTCTGAGCGAAGCTAGTGATGGATGTAGATTAATTCCATATAGCGTTTGTAAATAAATCTAGACTTGGAAGTCGGTAGTCTTGTTGATAAATTTACTGGCTCTAATGAGTCCAGAGATGGTCATCTCTAGAGCCATTTTGGATTGAAGTTTACATTTTAGGAGCCCAATCAAAGTAGTAGGAGCTGCAAGTAATTCTGTAGCTAACTTAGAATGTCAGCAAAATGCAGTTGGAGGTTAATCTGTGACAAGGAATCAAGGTATAAGGATAAATTTACTTGTACATATACAGCTGTCATGCGGTGAGTAAACGGCAATCAGGCTTTCATAGTTTTCAGTACAGCTCCCATGTCTATTTTCCACGAAGCAGTCTAAACACAAGAAATAATTTTAATGAGATATCGAGGCAGACAGTAAACCCTCCTGAAGTTCATTCTTGCCTCTCCTCCAGGATTTATTTTCTCACTACAAAACTTCACATAAAAAGCAAAACAAAATGAAGTATCATGACTGGACTTCCCAAGATCAATCATTTTTACCATATTCAAAAGATTGAACATGAAAGGCTGCATGTAACAGAATTTACTCAGCAAAATCTCCTGTAACAATTCTTCTACAGCCACCAGTTACAAAAAGAGAAGAAAAAATTTTAGATGTCCTTAGCTGAATCCATGAATAGCAGTGATTAGCCCGTGTGTGTAACTATACATGTAGTTATCTAATCAATTGTAGTGGCAAATAGCTAATTTGCAACCTAATAATTATCATTACTCTTTAAAATATGAGTCTTTCAACTCTTCTACTTTCCTGACTTAAATTGTCATAGAACTCTTTACCTTGAACACTAATATTACATGAAGTTTTTGGAGTTATAATACTCATAAAAGAAGAGTACTGATGTCTAAACGTGTAAGTAACTGAACTCACATCCAGTTTTAGACACTGTCAGTATTTTATAAAACATGTTATTATGTAAATGAATCCTTGAAGTTGGCTCTATGTGTTCTAAGCCAGTAACTGAACTGCTGAGTTGCTAAACATGCAACTCTAAGAGCCCTGAATGGCTAGACATCACGGAAGAAACTAATGATATGTGGAAGGTAAAGGATGAGTAGGTACCTAGAATGCATAGACATATAGTTTGCAAGTGTATTGGGTAAGAAATAAAAACAAGAGAGAGGAAAAACAATTAATTAAACACCCAGATACACAAGACATACACAGGAAGTAATAAGACAACAACAGGGACCAGAAGACTCTAAAATAATAATAACAACGATAAAAAATAATAATAAATGAGGACCAGCGTCTGGGCATGGATCCTGGATGTACTTAAGGACTCATCTAGAATTCGAGGGACCTGGGGATATGTATATGCCCGTAGATCAAGAAAGGAAGGGTATGCATATTCCTGCTAGTGAACTTCAGTCTGTATCAGCTTGAGAGGACGAATGTATCTGTGCACTATTACATGAGTTTCTGCGATTGCTTTTGGTGTTTATGTGGGTACCAGTAAAGATAGTGTTCTCTACGTCTTTTGATTTGTTTGGTCTGCTGCGTACATAGTTTGTGTGTGTATCTGCGTGTGTGTTTGTATCCACACCTGTAGAGTATATGCTCAGCCTTGCTACTATCTGGACCTACTAAAAGGAACAGCAACAAACACTGCAGAGGATAAATCCCCTGGATATTAAAGTCTGATGAATTCAGCTTCCCTCAGCAGATACATATAGGATGTATATGACAATAGAAAGAAGATGACCTTTTCCACAATATGCTTATAACTCTCAAAATGCAGAACATGAAGTGGACACTAATCCTTGCTACTGTGCTGTCCTTCAACACCCTCCTGCAAGAGCCTCAGGACAAGGGGAGGGTTTGTATTGTCCTCAGAGTCACTACTGTCTCAGGACAACAATCCTTCATTTTTACCAGTGTTCCCTATATATATTTTCTACAAGAAATAACGTGAAGGATACCTAAGGTACCTTATTCTTACTGGGTGTTCTTACTGGAAAGGCTGAATTCACCTATTCAGCTATGATATTGGGTAACAGCCATAAATATATGTATTCAATGTCCTTTCTTGCCTCTCTTACACACACCCCCACCAAAAAGAAAAAAAAAAAAAAAAGAAATAAAACACCTTCAACACATTTTAGTCAAAGACTTTCTGCATGTTCTTGAACTAACTTCTCCCCTTCACAGAGTAATTCAATAGATTGTGAACAAGTGCTTTATTTTGTTAGGAATTGTAGCTCATGTTTACATGGATCATGGAAGTGATTTAATTGTTAAAGCCCTTCAGCATCATTCCAGACTTTGATCTTTTCTACCTTATTTACATGCACTCATTAACAATTATACTGCATTTTGTTTTATATGAAAAGAACACTGTCTTGTAGGCTCCCTTACTTATTTCTAGCCCTCCTGAAGGACTGTATCATGTAAAGAGTGAAACACTCTGAACTCCCATTGCAGTGTATTAGAGACACTCAGTACTTTACAAGATACGTTTATAAATGAGCAACCTTTTCTACACAGAAGAAAAAAACAGGATTTGTTTTCTGTTTTTCATCTCTAATATGCTTTTTTTTTCAACTGCACTTTCCCTTTGTACTTAATTTATTTTGTATTTTATTTACTTGACTTAATAATTTTCAGCAGCTATTATGAAAACTCTCTCCTCCTTACATCTTATCACCTGATCTTCCATTCTTCTACTTTTTTTATTTCAGTGTTAGCAGCTCAAACGAGAGGCTTTTCCTCTTATAGATACCTGCAGTATTTACTTCTTTATTTTAACACAATATTCTATCAACTCTGTTATGAAACCTTTTTATCTTTTGTTTGCTGGAAACAGAATGCTTCAGAGTAGTTTGTTATGTAATTGAACAGAAATCTCCTGTCATCCGCCTCTTAAACGTAAAGTTTCTGCTATTGTTCATTTTCCATTGAACCTCTGTTATTTGTCAACAGGTCTTTACATTATCAGTTTTCAAACGATTTTGTCTGCGAAAGTCAGATGAGCAAAACATGCCAGTTTGTTTATGCTTGAATTAATTTTTTCTGCTAACTCTTACTTGTAAAACTGAGTTGTATCTAGTTCTAAATCATTGGTGATGATTCTGAAGTCTTTTTAACAGGCAAAGCGATTGATATGCATCTTCACAGTAGTTATGAGTTGTGGAATAACCCTTTGTCCCATTCCGGTCTACAGTACAAGCCATGTCCCTCCCAACTTCTTCCTCATCCCCAGCCTACTCAGTCTGGGGGGAAGAGTGGGAAAAAGATAAAGCCTTGATGCTGTGCAAGCATTGTTGAACAATAATCAAAACACTGGTTCGTAACTAACACTGTTCTGGCCACAAATCTAAAACATAGGACCATACGGGCTGCTATGAAGAAAGTTAACCCCGTGTCAGCCAGACCCAGAACAGCAGTCTGCATAGTAGCAAGACTCTAAGAAATAAATCTGAGCTGTATTGCAAATAACTATGTTTGTGAGCTGCAAACTGGCTGGATGTACTGTGTATCCTGCTGTTTTGAAGAGTTCTGAACGACCTCTGTAATACATGAGAGGAAGTCTACTTGAAAATCTCTTAACTGCTAAAAGAACATGAGTTAATTCTTCTGTATTACATATTCCCTCTCATTTAAAGTAAAAAGACAAGCTATAAATTGCAGGATTATCACTACTGAAACGACTACCAATTAGGCACAAGTTACTTTAATCTGTTTGACAAGTGGTGTATGACTTTCCTCTAGGCAATATTACATAAATACTTCAAAACAGTTGTACTTTTGATCACCTACTATGAGGAATTAAGATCAGCTGTGGTACAAGCATGGAATCGCAGGCTCACTTGTAGTATCTTGCTGGGAGAGTACAGTCTGTGTCAGTAATGCAGGCCAAAAATTTGCAATGAACATGGGAAAGGCCCCAAACTGGCCAGCAATTTGAAGTGTATTTACTGTGTATTTTCAGTAAGAAGCTAAAAAAGGTCAAATTCAAAAGTCAAATTTATCATTTCAAAAATAATATTTTTTTTTTTTTTAAGGGAAGTCCAGAATCAATAGAAAAAGATATATAAACAAATATGACCACTCTGTTCTTGCAGCAGGTAGGTCTTGTTTTCCTGGTTAGCTTTCAGATTGATATTTCAGAGATGTTTTAGTGCATTGGTCTCTACAAAGTCCCTCTGGGACTAGAGGAAAGGTAACACCTTCTATCACCTGTGAGGTGTAGCGCTGTGTGTCTGTGCCCTGCTGGTCTCAGTAGCTTCCTGTTGTCTACTACACCATGCTGCTTCTGGACCTCTCACTCCTTCAGCACATTTTACCATCTTTTCATGAATGATGCCACTTTCTCATTTCCATACAGGCTAAGTTACTCCCTGAGCAGGAGTAATTTCTGCCTCCAAGAAAAGGTTTCATCGTTTGCTTAGATACACTGCAGGTATGAGTCTGATCAGTGAAACTGTTGTCATGCCTGTGCTGGATCTTCATAATCCTGCATCACAGCAGTCAGAACATAAATTCTTTCTACTCCTAGCTGGGTTCATACTGAAGCACACAAGGTGTGCTCACATAGTTTGGTCTTCTGAGAGGGCTATAACCTCCAGCAGAGAGGTGTCATTGAACAACTGAAGAAGGTAATTTCTTTAACCTCATCAGTTAGATTCACAGGAGAATGCCTAAGAGTAGTCATAAATTATAAGCTGTCTTGGATAATGATAGTGTTTAGCACCTCTCACAAAAAGCTCTGAAACGTCTCAGCATCGTCACAATAAATGACTTAATAAATAGCTGAACTTTGACTGTACCTATTGACTCCATTTTAAGCAAGAAGTGAAGCTGTTAAGTCCCGATTTTTCCTGATCTTTTCAGTATTGTCTTGAATGCATCCTTTTGCCCTTTTTTTCTGCTACTATGCTGGAAGGTCTGTTATAAGAAAGTCAACAAACAGTTGCATTTGAAACTGTGAGTGGGCTGCAGATCTAGAGATGAGCTGATGAGGGCATTGTAGGAGCATTAGCGCCTCTGCCTTAAGACGGGGTTTGCCATTGCTGTAACTTTGTGCTAGCTGATTCATTGAGCAGCATTAAAGGTTATGGCAGTCAGTAAATAACCTGTCAAACTCCTACTGCTTCCCTTACCCAATTCAAAGGATTCATCAATCTCTGTATTCACTTGTGCTGCACATCTGGATTGCTTATTGATGATCTGGATCATGTTCATCAGTTGCTTGCTCATTTAATGCCTCTATAATGACCTCAAGCCTGTGTAAACCTTTTCAGAACCACTGAGGTGTAAAATATCTTCCCTTTGGTGTTCAAGGTGCCAATCCGTGCATTCTGACTATGCTTTTAACAGTACTATAGTGTAGTATAAGATCACCTTCCTTCCCCTTCCAGAAGGATCTTTATTACAGAGCAGTAAATATCCCTACCTGAAAAGACACACAGACACACACACGCGCACGTATACGTGCACGCACACTCAGACACAAAGTAAAAGCCTCCCCACACACTTCATAATTAGACTTTTTGAATGTTATTTTTGATGGAAAATATTTTTTTTTTTAAATAGAGGTTTTAAATATTGATTTTAGGAATAAGGATAATATGGTTATTCTTTGCTTGTTCAATTTCTCTATGAATTGTTAACTAACAAAGAGGCGGCAGAAGTGTTGATTGATTTTATAGGTCTGTTCACAGTAATATTTCCTTCAAAAGGCCAACATCCTGGAGAATTTAAACAATTTTTCTGTGACAATTTAATGTAATGCCATATGGGTTATAAAAACAAAACCACACTCTTTTTTCCTTTTTGTTGTGAAAGGAAAAGACATACCACACTGAGAGATGCCATAAACAGACGAGAGAAAAATACGTACTTTTCCTGGAGAGCACCCTCAGAAGAACAGCGTTCATGCCATCAGCTGTTCCTCTCTGGCTTCCCCAGGATATAGTCAACCTCCAGCAGAGACTCCTATAAATCTGGAAAAGCAGAAGAGCCAAGCATTCCGTGAAGTCCATTAAGAACTTCACTGTGATCAATCTATTTTGTGTGGAGTGTGGCTGGATACTTGCTGGTACAAAACCCTAAGATCTATATCTAAGCAAACTGATAGTGCTTACTTAATGTGTTTCTCTCCTCTATGTTCACTGCAGGAGATTTACCTTCCTGTAAGGAAACCAATGCTGGTGAAAGTGAAGACTTGATAATCTTCCTTTGTGTGCTGCTGCCTAGTTAACATGAAAAAAGTAGTTGCAACTACTTCCACATTAGGTGTTTATTTTTTGTTTCATGCTGCTTTTAAAGTAAATCCCCAGAGCTTTGTGTTCTAGACTTAGATATTTATTATAAATTAATTTTTAAAATAAGGATATGGCTGCTTAATATCCTGCTGAAACTCAGCCAGATATTGAATGCAACAACTCTGTATTTATTATTAAATCTGAACTAGGAATAAAAATCTATATAAATGCAGCCTTCAGTTTTTGCAGATATTTTTGTGGCTTTTGTTTTTTGTGTTTTTTTTAATTCAAAATCTTACTGAAATGTGAGGACTTTTCATGAAACTGTGAATGATACATATTTATCCACTGGAATTACATCAGAACTACATTTTTGGCTTGTGCTTAATTTAAAGAATACATTTGCAGAACCGAATCTTGATATTAGCATACAGATGGAATTGAACAGTATGTCAATACTGACTGACAAAGCAGATGGATTGCTGGTTGCTTTATTTTAGATTAGTTCCAAATTTTCTCATGGAGAATACAAAAATGTAGAAGAGTATTTCAATTTTCCATTTCATTTAAACTGAGAAGAAAGTAATAATTTGAGGAAAACTAATAAAAGACTGATGTTAGAATATGATTGACATGTGGCTAAAATGTGTTTCGGTTGTAAAGAAAGTCCAGCGCTAATAAAACAACGTTGACAGGCTTGCTACCTTCAGGCCTCCCTTGCTCACATATAATTGATTTTAAAACAATATCCAAAAGAGAAAAGAATGCTATGCTATGTATGTGTGAATTTTTCCTGTGTTCTACTGTCTTTGTTAGGAAGCATTTGGAATTAAATAACAATGTATCCTATGGCAAATATAACTAACTATTTATTTCTTTACTATTTTATTTTTTAAAAAGCAAGCTTTGGAGCTCCACTGTGAAGATAAAATATTTTACTTGTGTATACTTCCTAATAGGTAAAAATGTGAGAGATGGAGTGAGACAAATTGATGGTCTGGGTGAACCAACTTTTAAACTTTTTGCAGTAGTGGAGAAAGACGGAGGATTCAGATGTTCCTTGCTATTAAGGTAAAGTATAATAACGATTTTCCTTGTTTGTCTGCATAAACAGCTGTTATTCTCTGAGTCAGAACATGTGGAGTCAAATCTCAGAAAAGTAAATACTTATATTTGTAATTTTGTTTGGACTTAGTGGATGGGATTTATCTGGTCCTAAATTCAGCCTCCTTTTACCATCAGTAAAGAGAAGCAGGATTCTTCTTATCCTAAGCTGAACACCGCACAGCCACTCCCTCACTCCTCCCCTACAGTGGGATGAGGGAGAGAATCAGAAGAGTGAAAAATGTAAAAACTCATGGGTTGAGATAAAGACCATTTAATAGGTAAATGAAAAGCTGCACACACAAGCGGAACAAAAGGAAGAATTCATTCCCTACTTCCCGTCGGCAGGGGTGTGTTCAGCCACGTCCAGTAAAGCAGGGCTCCATCACGCATAGGAGTGACTTGCGAAGACAAATGCCTTAACCCTGAAAGTCCCCCCTCTTCCTCCTTCTTCCCCCAGCTTTTATTGCTGAGCACAACGTCATGTGGGGTGGAATATCCATTTGGTCAGTTGGGGTCAGCTGTCCCCTCCCAGCTTCTTGCACACCCCAGCCTACTTGCTGGTGGGGCAGTGTGAGAAGCAGAAAATGCCTTGGCGCTGTGTAAGCACTGCTCAGCAGTAACCAAAACATCGGTGTGTTATCAACACTGTTTTCTTCACAAATCCAAACCAGAACAACATACAAGCTACTGTGAAGAAAATCAGCTCTATCCCAGGCAAAACCAGCACAAAAGGCCAAAGGAATGGCAGTATAGAATCGTGTGTCTCTCTGTTCAGTGCAAACGGATCTGTGGGTGATTATTTCAGAGGCAAGTGTCCGCACAAACACAAGTCTAAATATTAGACTTTTTAAATGTATTTATTTCCTACTGCTCATTGGCATTTTTAAAACCCAACATCACTGAAATGAACAGTAAAACTCTTATTTCTTCCTTTGGACCTGAATGTGTGACGTAATTAGCAAAATTACAGAAATGGCAACCAATAGGCTCATAGGCTTTGTTTCTGCTCTGCTTTTTTTTTCGTATCACTATGGATATGTCTGTACTATAAAACAATGCAGCACTTCAGAAGACTCAAAACCCCTAGTCTGATCCATCAATTTCAATTCAGCATTGGGCTCCAAAGTCAAGTGAACTAATCAGTTTCTTCACAACAAAACCTGACAGAAGGTTTGCATTTGTTTAACGACATTCACTCAGGTCTGCATCAAAAGACAGTATGGATGGGCTTTGACTCTCTCCATTTTTTATATTCTCCCAACACCCCCCTTGCAGGTTCTGCATCCTCAAGATCACCCATGTGCCTAAGATATGCAAGACATATCTTGTTCTTATGCTGCAAAAGTATTGTTTTAATGGGCTACAACACAGCTCTCACTGTATTTCAGACATTTCCAATTTTATATTCAGGTTTCAGAGACCCCCACAATGAGTCTCTGGGCCAACTGCTCTGTGGTCAGAGTGAAATCCACTTGTTTGAGCATTTAGAAGTGTTATTGTGAGCTACTCTACATGATCTGACAGAGGAAGGGATGGCATGGGTAGCTCCTTGTGTGGATGCATTTAGCTATGAAGACGTTACCTGTGAAAAACAGTAGGCTTAACACAGTGTATTGAGGTATAATTAAATCTGAATCAGGATGGAATTAATCTCAGCCAGCTTTAAACATCTGCGTTTGAGCTACTTGCCTAGACTCCCTTGATAGTCAATAGAGGGAAACAGACATAGGACACAAATCATCTGACCTTTTTAGGCACTTGCCTTTAGAAGGGATGAGATGAACTGTTATGTATTATAACCAGTTTTCTCTAATGACTGTTCAATGATCTAGGCAAATAATCAAGATGCAAAAATTTACATTGCATATGTCTGAAGTGACAGGAGAGAGGCATTTTTGAAACAGGTCTGTTCTACACGCATTAAAATTCATAGGCTTGGGGGTAGTTCTGCTTTCTACAAGCCATCATGGATGTGCATGCATCAGTTATGACTCGAATTCTAAGTCACTTCAATCAAAGGTGATTCGTGAGATACAGCTTCCTTAAAATTGTGTTTTTAAAGCAACATGTGGTATCCATAGGAATGCTTTATTGTATGCTCTTAGGGATGACATTATAGATCTGATTTCTGCTGAATTATGTTGTATTCTTATGTTTTCTTTCAACTTGTTCATGGCAGCAGCTGCGGGTCTATAAAAATTATTTAAGTAGATTATTTTAACCCATGGTTATCGGTCAATTTTGTGCATGCATGTGTGGGGGAAATAAAGCTTTTTTCTAATGGGTTTGCAAAAGTTAATTAAGAATACTATGCCTGTTATCATTAGGCTTAAATTCCTTACAGAGAGCTCCTTCACTCCCTTGAAACTTTTTTGGGGACCTCAGAATCTTAGAAAAGCTTAAAACCATTTTTAGAAAGCAGCTGTGGGAAAAGATGAGCTTAATTGCTGCTCAGAAAGAACTGAAATGCACATTTGCACCATGATTAATACCTTTTTGTTGCAAGTTTAAGATTTCAAGGCTTGTCCATGTCAAATTAGCATCACAGTTCAGAACAGATTCGTGTTGCTATTGACCTAAAGTAACCATTATTAGCAACAACAAAGCTTCAGCCATACCTTTTATAGCCGTTGGGAAGCAAGCCCTATGTGCATTAGTGGTGTTCTGCCTTTTGAAGAAGCTTCTCTTGTAACCTTTGCAATAAGACTAGGCTGTGCAGGACTTTATCCAGTCGGGTCTTGAAAATACCAAGGGTGGACACAACCTCTTTGGACAGCCAGCTCCATTTCTAAGACCACCCTCCTGTTGAAAAAGTTTCTGCTCATATCCAGCCTGGGCATCTCTCATTTCAGGTCATGTCTGTTATCCCTTATACTTCTGCCACACACCTCTGTGATGATTCTGTCTCTGTCTTGTCAGTAACTTCCCTGCAGTTATCCAGGGACTGCTGTTATGTCTCCCTCAGCATCTCCTTTCCAGGCTGCATAATCCCCATTCCCTCAGCCTCTCCTCACAGGCCAAGTGCTCCAGCACCGACTGTTGTAGTGACACTCCACTGAATTTGCTCATTTTATACATATCTTCCTTGTTTTGAGGATCCAAAACTAGACACAATATTTTACACACCATCTCAAGGGAGGTCATCCTCCCCCTCTACTCTGCCTTGGTGAGGCCGCATCTGGAGTACTGTGTCCAGTTCTGGGTTCCACAGCTCAAGAAGGACAGGGAACTGCTGGACAGGGTACAGCATAGGGCTACCAAGATGATTGGGGTATTGGAACACCTCTCTTATGAAGAAAGGCTGAGGGATTTGGGTCTCTTCAGTCTGGAAAAAAGGCGACTGAGGGGGGATCTTATCAATGCTTATAAATACTTAAAAGCTGTGTGTCAGGAGGATGGGGCCAGGCTCTTTTCAATGGTGCCCAGTGACAGGACAAGAGGTAATGGTCACAAACTTGAGCATAGGAAGTTCCATCTCAACAGGAGGAGGAACTTCTTTCCTTTGAGGGTGGCAGAGCACTGGAACAGGCTGCCCAGAGAGGTGGTGGAGTCTCCATCTCTGGAGACATTCAAAACCCACCTGGACGCGTTCCTGTGCAACCTGCTCTAGGTGAACCTGCTTTAGTATAAGGGGGTTGGACTAGATGATCTCCAGAGGTCCCTTCCAACCCCTACCATTCTGTGATTCTGTGATCTGAAAAGTACTGAGTAAAGGAGAAAAGTAAATTCTTACTGTTAGCTGGCTATGTTCCCACTCATATAGCTCAGTAGGCTTTTTTTGCCGGGACACACTGGTGGTTTACAACCAGCTGTTCCCTAGGGCTCCCAGGTCCCTTCTGCAGAGCTTCTACCCAGCTACTCAATCTCCAGCCTATTGCTGCAAGGGGTTCCTCCTTTCTAGGTGTAGGACTTTGAATTTGTCCTTGCTGAATTTCATTAAGTTCCTGTCAACCCATTCCTGCTACATGTCTGTGTGTTTCTGAATGACAGCTTTGATACCCTGAGTGCACTAGGTACTTTGGGATCCCACTATCTATCCCACTTGTGCTTTCTAGGTTGGTATCATTTGCAGACTTTACAAGTATGCGTATTCATATTGTAGTTTTGAATTTCTGTTCAAATTAATTTAATACTTTTACACTACTGTATTCAACTTGCTCCCTACAAGTCCCGGGCTAACCTTGTAACAAGTGGCATTGCAGTTGCCATTGGAAGGCACTGAGCTTCCTTATCTTCTTGGAGTCAGCCAGCTGGGATAAACGGAGTCTGAGAGGAACTGAGATCTTCCTCCACAGTCTGCTGCTGAGAGCAGGTAGAATGATAAGAAATCCTAGGAACACTTAGAGCAGATGATTGTAGACTCAGTCTTCAGCTGAGTAAATTCAGAATTATTAAAAAATGTTTAATATATTCATAAACAAATTTGGAGAGCAGCAAAGTGGAGGCACAGATATTCCCATTTCCATTTCATCCCTTTCTCTCTGTAACATTCTTCTATTTCAGTTCATCCTCAGTTCTCTAAGCCATTCATATTTTTCACCTCTCTCCCCAACTGTGATGAAGGATCAAGGGAAAAGGAATTGTTTACAGAGAGGTAAGGACATGATGAAATTATGTATAGGGAACAAAATGATTAGTGTTCACTTGCTGGTTACCCTGCAGTTGAGGTAATGCTTATCAGGAACTCATTGACAGTGGAGAAGAGAGATAAAATTCGAAATCTGAGGATATTGAGAAAGTGGTATTTTTTTTTACAAAAAAGAATTGCACTATCCCAAAGCACTAAAATCACAGGTATTCCAATGATGGTTCATGTCCTGAGTATTTCAGCCAGTCTATAGTCCGGCCTCATAAAACACTAGAAAAATAAAAGGAGAGAGTCAGGACAATCATAATTTTGCTGTTTTATAAATAATGCACCAGGAGTCCAACAGCACGTATCCTCTTCCCCTTACTCAGGAACAAGGTATTATAGTAAACTAGTAGATAGTATCTCAACTTTTCATAATCCTGCATACGCTATTGTGCTCTTTTATGATTAGAATCATGCTGGATCTAGCCCCTCTGCAAGTATAGAAAGCTAGGCTGGCTCATTGAACCCAGCCTTGCTTTGTGAGTTTAGATAAAATCTTGCCTGTAGGGTTGTCATAGCTTCATTATCTCAGTATCTTTCATTGATACTTTTTTTTTTCTTTTTGTTTTT
>VYZM01003679.1:63077-77453 GCA_013398915.1 Dromas ardeola
TTTTTTTACCCTCTGCAGTTGTTGCTGCCTCATCATTTAGGGCCACAGGAGCCTCTTGCTCTCTTTCCACATCCTGCCACCAGGGGGGCTGCTACATGTTGATAAGTCACAGAAATACCAAACACTTCAGAGACATGATTAATGGCAATAGCTAGTTTGTTTGATGGATTTTGATCCCCCAGCAGAAATCTGGCATCAATCATGTGCCTGAATTTCTCAGTGCTGCTAGATGATTTAGTACCCCATGTCCTACGCTCTACAACTTCCATTTGGAGCTGAACAATTTTGCTGTCACCTTAGAAGTGTAGCAATAATTTCCACTCTGCTTTAGATTCCAAGGTGTTGGCAAGTCACTGCTTTTAGGACACACTACCAAGGAGGTCATAAGAACTATTAGAATAGGGAAGATACTCCATTAATTATCCTTTGGCCAGCTATGTATAAATCCCACCCTCCACCCCAATTAAAAACAAAGCAGTATTTCTGTATAATTTCAGAGATCTACGGGTTCTGTCTAATATTTTCTTGTAATTTGTAAATGAAAGCTTGTGTGAAGGTATAGAATTTCTGAATTTCAGAATTATTGCTGAATTTCTACAGAGAATCTTTCCACATTAAAATGAAGATGTAAAAGCTGCAAAAGGTGTACTAAATCACTTAAACACTTGAAATCTCAGGTGTGTGATCAGTGCTAGATAGGGCAAATCATTTTACAATTATATTAATATGAATTCTGAAGGTGTTAGGTAGGTTTCCAACTTATACTAGTAAAGTTAATTAAACAGTTAATTGAGTGTTGTAATAAACTATCAGTAAGTTAATATAAAATACTAAAATCAAATTAAAAGGATGTGAAAGAAAACGGAAGTTAAGAAAAAAAATCCCATACCAGACTCCCACTAAGTATCTTGCGAACATTAGCAAAATTAATTGTTTGGATGTCTCTGTGAAATGATGATGCAAATACAGAGAATTAAGCATGAAGTGGCTTTGACCAAGGTCACAGAACACATCTATGGGAAGTGAGGTCAGGGAATTATGAGACTGAGTTCAACAATTTACAGAACTGCTTTTCTGTCTATAATTCTTAGAATGCACAAATAATAAGTTACATCCCAACAATATTACAGTTCATCTAAATCAATTTGATATGGTTACCACTGCAAAAAATACATTAATATTTCCTTTCTGTGAGGAGAAAAGTCTTACGTTTCAGACCCTGAACCCAGTAGAGATTACTGAGGCAGCTAATGTCCTCTGGTCCTGGTTCAATTAATAAATTAGTGCCAGTCTAAATCAAGATTCTTTTTATGCGTGTGACTTCATTAGCAATGTTTTCATTAGAAAGACAGGCTGAAAAAGTTGGTCAATGTTTTCATTTTTTAATCCTGATAAAGAGAATTTTTCAAATTGTTCAATTGCTTTTATGTTTTCCAGACATAAATGTTAATAAATCACAAATTATTTAAGATTAAAAAAACAAAACAACAACAACAACAAAAAAACTTTTTAAGGAGATCCTCTAATTATATATTTTACTTGCATGTCAACTCTGGCTGCCCAAGCATACACAGATAATATCTGATTTCCCAAGCAAGAGATTAATTTGGAGTGACTCACAAATAATAATAACAACTTTTTAAAAATGCAGCCTCCTCCCCAGACTTATCTATGAAACTTTGCCTCTTTGTCAGACATGTTATTGGTCTATTTCTGTCTGTCTGTTCTGTCAATATAAAACGCAAGCCTTCTGGTGTGAGACTTTCTCATGCTTTGAAGAACTGTACCTATGACATGCATCCCCATTACGTACTGGAACACCTTCAGCAATAGGGAAATCAGACTGCCAAAGCAAGGCCCTCATGTCTCCCAGACCATCTCCAAGAAAGAGTTGGTTGCCTCTGAGAAAGAGTACTGAAAGCTTTCAGAATGTAAACAAAGTAAAAAGTAATTGGCTGTAGGAATCTTGAAGTATGGGAATACTTATTGAAGCTCCTGGATTTAAGGTTTATCTGTCCTCATTGGATCTAGTGCTTGCAGTCCCTCCGATGAATTTTCTCCAGGTGGAAAATCACTCCAGTAAAGAAGCTCTTGGTTGACAGTGCGCAATAATTTAGTCCAGCAATTATAATTTATGGTTCAGAAACTTCTGCAGGCATGTAATGACTCCTAAATAGTCCAAAAAAATTATTAAAAAAGCAATATTATTGTCAGTTACTAAAATTCATAGTGCAAGAGGCTGCACTTCCATGACAATGGCTTAAGAATCTGTAAATTGCAAAAGTTAGAAAAAATATTTGTTTATCAATAGGGACATTCACTCAGGAAATGGAAGATTTGGGTTCTGCACTTACCTCAGGAACATTGCACCTACATCCTTATATACTAGACATCGGCTGTGGCTGTCAACTACTTGTGGAATAAGTAGGAAAGCTGATCCTCTTCTCTTTCTGTTCAAAACGGGCCATTCTGTAGCCAGGAATGAAAATGTCAAAAAAACAGAAGGAGAACTAGCACAAATGATATGACTCTACTATACATATTTTGGGATGAAGCAATATCAAAACTGTTGACATTAGTAAGTCACTGAATCAAAGATGGGAAAAGTCGATATAGCATAATATAAATTACATTAGTGCCTCTAAACAGCATTAGGCATTTTAAAATAGTGAAAAATTTCTAAAACATTTCAAGCCATGTAAAGGAAAGAAATCAAAGCATTATATACATATAAAATTATTTTGAATTAAAAAATATAGTATAATATTGTTATGTTCTGTAATTCTTCCAGACTTGTGAGAATATGTCAGAAAAATTGAACTCCTGCTAGCATCATTTTATACATTTTTGCAAGGAGTCTTGAGATGACTCATATAAGAGAAATTGATAAAAAATTGTATTTCTGGGCTTGTAGAATGATTCTCCACAATAGGCAGATCGGTTTTGACCATAGAAAGAAAGCCTATATCTCTATTTTAGCGATTTATCTAAGCAGGATTTTTTGATTGTATGCTTGCTGACTTGTTAAAGTACCCTGTAATGCAATATATTCTACGAAAACAATATATTTCACAGAATATATTTTTAGAACATAGTCTTCACAAATGTAAGTATGTTATTTAGGAAAAGAAAAAAAGTCATTTTTCCCTATTGGTAAATCCTTATTCAATTCACTGTCATATTGAAGTCCAGTGACATTCAATAACTTCTGCTGGGAAAAGATTTTATGTAACTACATCAGCATGGCCACAAAAATTGTAGAAGGATTGAAATCTGACTTGGAACACTAATAATTTGTCTTATTAGGCCATTCTTTGTCCAGAAAGACTCTAAAGTACTGTGCAAAGAGCAGCAAC
The DNA here is from genome assembly GCA_013398915.1 of Dromas ardeola. NCBI lineage: Eukaryota > Metazoa > Chordata > Aves > Charadriiformes > Dromadidae > Dromas > Dromas ardeola. The sequence goes on from VYZM01003679.1 coordinate 66,434, forward strand.
CAACTGTCTAAACTGCAGTGAGTAATACATTACTTACTTGTAGAATTACTTATATAGAAAGTACTGTTCAAATGTTATAAATTATAAGCCCCAAGGAGAGCAGCAAGATTGTCTACTTCTGTGTACACTTTTGTGTATGCAACTGTTTCACTTTTCTTTATTTTCTTATCAAATGAGAATTAAGAACAGATTATACTGGTAAATGCACAGTGTTTTCTTATTTCTTGAAATTTAAAAAAAAAGAAATTGTCATCTTTGATCAGATCGAGATGACTGTCTAAATAAAAATGATTTATTGAGTGATCAATCAAAAGTAAAAATTTAAATGTTTCTCTAAGTGACATTCTGTTTTTGAGCAGCAACATTCCACTGAGTAAGCAAATGATATTGCCCTCATAATCTGTTTTAAAAGAAATGCACATGAATGAAAAAGAACAAATCTCATCACCCTTCACTGCTTTTTTACTATTTTGCTAGTACATTCTCCCAACCAAAAGCCCTTTCTTTCCAGTGGTACCTCTAAACACTTGATTATCAGAATTTTAGTAACTGACACTTCTAGTAACAGCGCCCTCCCTCCAAAATCACCGTATGACAATTTGTTAAAGAAGGATCTGTTTTCTGTTAGTTAAATCAGTGCCTAAAATATATTTTGTTATTGCCATCAAAGGAAAAATACAATTGAAGGGAAAGAAGGTAGTATGTGGGTAAGGAGAAAATGCAATAAAAGGTATTGTATAATAACACAGGCTTACAAGTAACAGAATCAGAATAGTCACCATTAGAGCAAAGTCCTCTGTCCCCACAAACACCAGTAGCCTATGCAATCTGTCTCACGCTGTTTTACCAGCAGGGCTTAATTCTGGCTCAGAAGGCCTATCATCAACTTAACACAGAATGAAGATATTTATATGCAGTCCCAGGTTTTTCTGATAAGACTGGTAAGGAGGATATCACCAAGTACTTATTAGAATGGTAGCAATGGGGGCAATGCTCGAAGCTGGGTTGATGCCTACAGCACACCATCATCTTGAGCGTGTGCTAGAACTGAACCAATGATCTAGAATTGAAATATTCTGATAAAGAAGTATCTGCATCAGAGGGTTATATGGTTAAAAATTATTAGCAGACAGCAAAAGTAAGATAAAATTATGGAAGAGGAAACCAAACCAAAACAAAGTGCATTCTATTATGAAAAGGTTTATTAATATGTGATGTAACCATCAATAGCTCACATTTGCAATAGATACTGGTACACACAACAGAGTAAGAGAAACTGCCACCAGCAGCAGCATTAATTTATAAGAGGGACAAGTTGCACCTTTAAACAAATGTTAATTTCAGTTCTACATAGAGAATTCAAATCCATACTCTATAAAATTACTTTATCCTGTCCAATACATTTCTTGTGACAGTGCAAGTGAGGTCATTACCAGTGTATTAGTGTAAACTTAAAATATGAACTAATAAATCATAATTTCAAAATATATAGTATAAAGCAAAGCAATAAATGAAGACAAAAAAAAAATTATAGACTTCTATTATTTACCTTTATAACCTATTGTACTCCTTTGCTCCTTTCTTTCAAATCCTGGATAGTATTTTAGGCATATCTACTTGAGCAAGGGCAGGCAAATGTGATTTACTCTTTGTTGTACATAAACCCACAAAGATACAACTGTTTAAGCTTATAAACTCTGCAAAGTGGGAAGCTCTCCAAGTTCCAACATACCTCACTGATATGGCTGTGACTTTTAGGAAAAAATACCTTATATCTAACGACCTCAGAATGCAATCTAGAAGAATACAGAACTATATGCAGCCTACTGGAAAAAACTTCTGATGGCTTTTCATTATTATGAAGAAATTGTGTTCAGTTTCAATGATTTATAATTTTTAATGCCTCAGACTTCAAAAAAAATGCCTTTCTTGATCATCTTGTAGACAACCCAGAATATTTTCAATGCAAAATCTAGATATCAGCTGTGGCCCAGTTTTTATCATCTACTGTGTTTCTGTCATTCAACATATTTTTAAAAATCTCTTTAACAGCTTTTCATTGTGGTTTGTATTGTACTCCTCAAGGTATTTTTAAAACCATAAGTATTGTCTAGCTATTTCTCCATTCCACTCTACTTTGTCAAGCTTTGTTTTCAGAAATCAAATAGAAATGATATAATGGAATAGTAAACTTAAAGGGGCCTTCTAGGTCATTTCTGCGTTAACAGTAGCTAGGCTTTTTTTTTTTTTTTTTNTTCTCTCTCTTTTTTTTTTTTTTTTTTTTTTTTTTTTTTTTTAAGGAGATTGTGTTTCTTTCTTGATTTGTTTTTGTCTCTACTACTGCTGTTAAACAGTTTCTCTGTGATTCATTCCTCAGCTCACAAACATACTTTCACTGTCAAGCCTACATTGATTACTCATGGCTATTTTATACCTATCTATTCTTGTGCCAACATTGTCTGTTAGCTAAATAACTTTTTACTCCCTTAGGTTTACCACTGATTTATTTATGGGAAACAATTATATTCCCTCTTATCCTTAGTTTTTCCAGATGAAATAAGCTATGTTCATTTTGTGTCCTTTATTCTTCAAAAGGTCCTAATGGTCCTCCTCCTTCTTAAAATAATTAGATAAGGTGAAGATACAGTGATTGTCCCATATTTCTTAGATAGGTTGAAGCATAAGCATGTTGGTAGAACACCTTTGTTAGTGGTAAACAAGCATCAGGACTTTAAATGACTGGGTTATCCAATTATACTTACCCACTGATGGACGAAGTAATAAAATGAAAATAGCTGTGGAATCTAGGAAATCATCAGTTGGTATCATACCATGATAAATCATGAAAATACTATGCTCTTAACTGTTGAAGTTTTAATTTTCTACAGTGAACATCTACATATGACATTTTTAATAGTTTCATCTTTTAAGTTTAAATTAGTGTAAAATATTCACCAACCACATAAGTATTTTGTGAATTTAATCACTGTGTATGTCTATTTCATGCAATGTAATTAAATGAAATCCTCCTAGAAAATTCATAGAAGTTTTGTAGTAGCTGTGACAACTGAGATACTACTATGTAATTTGAAGTATTTCTCAGAACATGCTTCTATGCTGACAGGTAACTATTATGAATACGAAAATGATCTATTACATTAAGTTTTTCTGAGAGTCTTTGTATATATTTCTTTTACCAGGGACAGTTGCAATTTAATAGTGCATTAAAAGACCATGTGTTGTGCCATTTGTTATGTAGCATTTTTATGTAATCTAAGCTACAAGTTCCTGCTTGAGCCCTAATTAATCTAACAACCACCTCATTAACTTTTCGGAAAGCCTCACTCTAACTTAAGGTTAATTATTTAGCACTTTTGGCATCACTGCTACACTACATATGTGCTTATTTTTCTCTATTTATAAGATCCACTTATAAGTGAAAACTAATTAATGAGTAATCAAAGTTTTGCAGACCAGAAGGTGATATTAAGTATTCGATTTCTCTTTTTATAAGAGGAAGGGAAAGAAGAGACAGAGCCACAGCAAAGAGGATTTATTTATCACTACATATATAACTTCAGCATAACTTTACCTAGTCCCTCCAGTCTCCTTTCTCAGGCAAAAGACAGAACAGAAACGGTTAAGGGGCAGTAATCTTCTAGTGCACTCATCTGACACATCAGATGCATAATGCTCTCTCTGCGCTTGGTAAAATGAGAGCTCGTAAAATCAGATGTAGGTATCTACTGTGTAGAGTCTAAAGTTAGGTAAGATGAATCCCATCTAAGTTGTGTTTATACTCACCATATCATATAAATTATATGTATAATCATGCACACAACTATAATTATGTTTATTTGATACACATAATTACATCTCCAGTTGGTCAAATATTACAGAAAAAAATATTTGTCATCAGTAAATGCTACCACATTAAAACAGACACTTTCTCTTTGTTTGTGTCAATTATATTGATAATTTCTTTGGAATCCTTCCTTCCTTCCTTCCATCCTTCCCTCTCTGCCTCTCTTTCTTTCATTCCTTCCTTCCTTCTTTCTTTCTTGCTCGCCTGTCCTTCCATCCCCTCACTTGCTCAGTTTTGAAAAGTGCTTGATTATATTGACTTATTCTATTATTTTTTTTTTTTTTTATTTTGGCTTTTAATAGGTATAGAAACAGACTTTCATGGATTTTTTAAATCCCTTCCATAGCATAAGAAACATTTTAAAAGGTCAAACATTAACCAAAAAATGAACAATTATTTTTTATATTAAGTTGCAGATTTTTGTTTGTTTGGTTGTTTTTTTCCGAGTTATTAAAAAATTAAAAAAAAACCCAAACCAACTACTTTTTAGCTCATAAAATGATCAGTGAAATAATAGGGAAGAAAGTAGGACTGGCAAATATTATGTGATCAGTTTTATGTTATTAAAATGCTTCATCTCAAACTTAAACTAAATCTACATGTATACAGTGCTTATTTGTATATGAAATCCATTTTCAATTTTAAAACCTCGGTCTCTGAGTCATAACGATTCCTGTGCCCACTCACAACCTGATGGAACTTACAAAGCATGTCTTTTTTTATGGCTGTTTTAACAATACTGTCTGGCTCTCAAAAATTAATAAAATCATGTGGATGTTCAGTATATACATTGTGACTAAGTCAGCAGAAGTGGGGCATGTGGTGTAGCTCTGCCTCTCTTTCAAGTCTGAGCCATCTATCAAGTTGGCTTATGATTGATTTTCTCTGAAACGCTCTGCATTGCAGTGCTGTGGCAGCACTCTGTTTTTACAGCGTCTTTTTTTTTTTTCCTGCGCCCCAGCTGGACTCACAGGGCAATTCAGCAGCTGGTGCAAATTGTCATTCCTCCCTTTGACGGACAGGACAGTGAGAACAGACATTGAGGATTTGTCCTTCAGACTTTGTCTCGACATCTGAGACTCAAATTGGCCATTCTAAAATCCTAAAACCTAGTAATCCTTGTTCCTCCATTTCTCCACTCATTTACTGAACACTGAGAGTACTTTTAGACATCTAACTCCTCTTTACTCTTTTAAGTCTCAAATTCCTTTTAAAACAAAATATTTCCAGGATGCATAAAGCTCAGTGTAATGTTTTTTAATTTATTTGAGACCGTTATAAAACAATACCTGTTTTATTTCATAGGAGATAAAACTGTTTTCATGTTAATTAATCCAAAGAGTTCTTGTTGTTTTGTGGGTTTTTTTGTTTTTCTCTATATTGGTCCTTACACAAATTCTATCAATATCAATACAAAATACACTGTATTGTGTTGTAATTAACACAAAGAAAACTGAGTATATATTCATAATTGGAATACACCTGAAGCACTCGGAGCAAATCCCTCGATGTTTATGGTGGTTTGTGCTACAAAATACAATATATATACTTGCCTAATTTGCAGATATCATATTCTGGTCTCTTATTCCATTTGGTATTACAAGTAAGAAAATTTTTTAGGGGGGTTAAAAATTTTCTGGGGAAGAAAACATGGGATGTGACCTACCTTCTAGATCATCATCTCAGGCATCATTTCTCCAAAATTTGCATAAATACTGGGCTTTGGGGAAAAATGCAGTTAACATGGTACAATTTCCCCAAATCCTTATATAGCCAATGGAGAGAAGGCAGCTCTTCTAAGCACAACAAAATAAATGGAGCAGCTGAAATACCTTATCGACTGATAACTACTGCTCCCTTAGATGCTGCAGCATACCCGCAACAGTGGCATGTGACTTGCAGGTGTGGCGCAGGACCTAGGGAATCCTGTGTCCTCTGAAACACCATTTGGAGGTTGTGCAGAAAGTTCTGGAAGCAAATCCAAATGTCAGCTCTTTGTCTCTGGGTAGGCATCTGCACGTGTCTGCAAGACTTCTGGGCAGAGGATTTTCAGGCTACAGAGAAAGGAATGAATGAAAATGGAACTGCTACATGAACGGTAGTCTTGTAGTATTGCTATGTGGATTTTAGGTAGCTAAACTCCAGTATAGATAATTTGGGTGGATTGAATATTACCTGCAGTTAATTGATGTAATTTGGTTATTTACAGAATCACAATTAAGTCTGGTTAAGTGATATTTACATTTTTCATCTATGAATTCATAATCGGACTAACATGTATGGAACTGTACAAACTACAGGTAATTTTCTTCATTAAGTCATTCAGTCAATACACGCTGTCTTACCTTGAATCAAGCAATGTTTTTTGTTCAGGGAATATTTGTAGGGAAAAGTCCTCCTAGTTCTGCTGAATTCAATGTGATCTTATTATTGACTTAAGGAAGGTTGAGGGAAATAACTGCCAGTGTACTCTTTCTCTCTCCCTTTCTTTCATGGAAAGATGCATACTGCTCAGTCTTATAGATATACACACAACAAAAAAAACCACTAAATCATGTTTTACATGTAGGCACACAGACACACAAATATTAAAGCTGTAATATAAATGCTCAATAAAAAGGTAAGAATTCGGATTCACAGCTACCTTGAACCTTGTAATTTGTTTGATTCTACAATTAGACTGTTTGCCATCATTTTGTGAGCAGAAGCAACGATTTTGCATCCTTCCATCCAATTTTCCCCCTATCAATTCAAATTATTTCCTCCTCTTCTAAATGTAGAACAGGCTATCTTTTAGGTTGTCTATATAATCAACAATTTAATCAAGCTACAAATGTACACCACAAGCACAGGGCAGATGGCAGAAGTAAAGAAATCTAAGTTCTGCAATTGAAAGTGTAGCTTTTAACAACAAAATCTTGAATGTTTTGTCATTCTGGAGATAATTAATTTCTTAGGTATTTGTGGCAAAAAATTGAAATATCAGCAGCACACGAATTACCGCCTAATAGTGTCCTGTGATTCATTTTTATACTGAACACAATTTTATTTTGTGTAAGTTAGTCAAAGAGAATATCAAACGAGTAACATCTAATGGTGTTCAAAGCCACAAGATTTTGAATAAAAAGCAAATTCTCTTATATGTTACTTGACATTGCAGTCTAATATTTCCAGAATGACAGCTACCAGTTAGAACAAAACCATGACATATTCATTGTAATATCAGCTGAGTTTCAGTGCACTCTGTTATGCAGCTTCAGCCAGTTTCTGAGTTTGCAGAAAGCCGTGATTAGTAAATAAACTTGTCTGTGGGTTAGCTAACAGAAAAAAAATGAAAAGACCGGAGACAGATATGAATCCAAAATTGATCAATAGCTGAAGTACGTGAAATGGCACACATAAATAAAAATAAAAATATTCTGGTCCTGGACTGATTAAAAAAAAAAAAAAACAAAACCAAAAAGAAGTGCCAGCACTAGTTTCAGAATGCCAGAAGTCTCCCTGCAGCACGGCGACCCTTGCCCATGTGGGACGGAGCAAAGCCCTGCCAGGCGCTGTGAGCAGCTGCACTCCGGCGAGTGGGGTGACACCGCAGGGTGCAGGATGTGGGGACCCACACCTCAGGGGGCTCTGCATCCTCAGGGGTGATTGCTCAACAGCATGTGTGTCTGTGGGTATGAGTCAATATCATGTTGCTAATAAATCAGTAAGCCACTTTGAGCTTGATTTGATTTAAACTGTAGGAACCGAGCAGTTTTTTCCCCTGGAACAGTGTCACCTTTTATCTTTGTGCAGTGATATATAGGATTTGACAATGACACTGATTTTTTGTTACTGCTATGGAAAATGCCACATTCTGCAAACTGCCAAAATAAAGTCTCTTAAACTGATCAAATTATAACATTTTCTGAAAGCTCAGTGAATGGATTTGCAATAGAAATCTACATAAGTTTGACACTGAAACTCACTGCAGTTTAGCATTGCAAGTTCTCTGTCACAGGCCTGCAGCCCTGCACTTGCCGCTTGTAGGTGACGCCACTGCTGAGAGTCCAGAGAGAAAAACTGGGAGCGAGGAGCCTGGAACACAGTCGCAAACTATTGGGTTCCTCTACAGGCATGTGAAAGACAAGAAGATAACGTGTAACAGTCAATGCATATTACTGAGGTGACATCATGCCTGATTGCCTTTTACAATGAACTATCAGATCATATTAGTGATGGCAGGGGAGTGGATGTAATATGCCTTTAACCTCAGCAATATTTTTGCAATCTTTACTGCAGCGCACTCTCATGAAAAGCAGGGAGTTATAAGTTGGATTAACGTGCTGTCAGATGGGCTGAAAATTGTCTGGACCATCAGGCTGAAGGAGTAATAATTGGTGGTCGGACATCCACTTGGTGTCTGATAACAAACAGGGGGGCCCAAAATCAAGGCCTGGGCTGACAGTGAACAGGAATACCTCCATGAACAACCCAGATGATAACATGTACAACAACCCATGGATGATACCAGATATGAATGGTACCAAGTTGAGGGAAAATATGCCAATCTGCAGCCCACCAGACTACTTTTCTCATAAGACAAATCTGATGCCAAGTATTAGAGGTTCTGGAGGTTATCAGGAAGGACATGTAGGAACTTTACGAGTGGAAAACATACTGATACAGTTTTGGAAGACTCTAAGTGACTGAAGAGAGTAGAGGGGCTCTCTTATTCTGCCCTTTGAGAATGGCTGCTGGAGTAAACTTTCACCAGAATTCATCATGCATTTTTTGTGTTTCTGTTTTGGGGTTTTGTTGGTTTTTTTTTTGTTTTGTTTTTGTGGCTTTGGGTTGTTTTTTTTTTGTTCTTTTTTTGTTCTTTTTTTGTGTTTGTTGTTTTTTTTTTTAATAAGCTAATACTTACTTGGAGTGGAAGGTCAGGGGACCAAGACAGAAGAATCAATTAAGACACTAAATTTTAAGCAATAGTTTATTAATCTCTATCTCCACTTCCTCTGTTTCTCCTGGAAGTGTAGAAGAATCAGTCCTGATTCAAACACAAAAGAGTGAAGTGCACAATCAGGGATGGCAGTGAAGGTAATTAACTGGAATAAAGCCAGTATGCAAAGGCTCAGGTAAGGTCAGATTTCTTTATAATGGAATTTTCTAAGCATCTTACTGTAGTCATAGTGAAACACTTTAACACTGTACCTTACTCTAAATTTCCTCCTCCCTCTTCTCCTTAGCTTTCTCCAGCCCATTTTTCCGTCACCTACTTTGTATGGCAAAGGTAAGACCCTGCAGGGCTCAAAATGTTTTCCCCCTCCTTTTACAGCTACAAAGAGGAAGGTTGCCCAGGGTGAGCTCCGCTTTCACCCAGATCTGACTATACCTTTGCAAAGGATACTGGCAATTCCCCTCCACCAAAAGCAAACATGCAGTAGCAGCATAACACTTTATAGTTTCTGCATACAATGTAAAAAACGTGCCCATTTTGTGTCCTTTGTAGCAGCTTATTATAAAATGCAAATGTAATTTGTACTCTCTGGCTTCACAGTGAAATGTATTGAAGTACTCAGTAAGCAACACAGCCATAGTAAAACAAACCACCAGTTTAACCACCTGGCTCACCGAGTAGTGCAAAATTATTCTAATTCGTTCTGTGAAGTTATTTTCCCTTAGGAGAAAGTACTCTTCAGGAATTACACCATATTTTCTGACTGTGAATTCCAGAAACTTACTGCCAATTACTGCAAATACTTTTGTTGACCTACTTGGCAAGTCACTAGAGATCAAACTACACTTACAGCAAACAAGTCATAAAAAAAAGGTTATTCTTCTCTTATCCTTTCTCTCAAGCTCCAATTCCTCTGCTAGCTAAATTGATGTTTACTTGGGTTGCTTTAGGTTTACCTGAAGCAAATCCCTTTGTTCCACTGTTTGACAGTCCTCAATCATACTTGCCTGTTCTGTCTTTTGCTCCTCCAAAGTGACTAGCAACAAACGCTTTGCAAGGACATCATCCTTCAGATCAGACTAAAGCAAAGCACTCACAAGTACCATAAAGGACTTTACAGTTCCACTTTGCTGTCTAGTGCTGTTGCTTAGATAACAGTTTGTGTCATTTTAGCAGTAGTCTTAAAGTGACAGGATGAAAACAAATTTCTAACCCTTCGATCAGTAGAACAAAAATTAGCTATTTATTCATCTGGGGTAAAATCACATGGAAATATCATGTTTGTGTAAGCATTTCCATTTGTAAAGTCTTTCAGTTTTCCTCAGGTGTGTTTTTTTTTTTTTTTCTTTTGTTGTTTTTTTTTCAGGAATGTTACATCTTTCAAACTTTTTTTTCTGGAAAACCTAGTCATAAAATTACAAAGTATTTTCTAACACATTTTTAACAGCCAGCAAAAGTAGCCATAATCTAACAAAATTTACACAGAAAAAAAACAACCCAAAACACTTCTAGTCCATATGCATCCCTGAAATCCTATTTCAGTTAATGCTTTTTATTTGGAAACTGCTTATTTGTAAAACAAGTAAAAGATGATAGATGAGATGTGTATTTTAGTTCAAGCTCTGCTATAATTGGATCCTAATTACTTACACAGTAGGGATTTATTTTTTTTTTTCAGTTTTACAGATGACCCAGATTAAAAAAATGCAAAAAACAAATGATGCATAGGAAAAATAAATAAATAAATAAATAAAACTGGTATATGTTGCAATATATGCGTGTGCTTGGAAAGATTAAAGCAACCCAGAAAGTAAAAAGAATCATTGCAACTGAAAAAAATAATAATATTAAAAAAAAAAAAAAAAGATATCCACGTCTAGTTTAATTGCAAGAATTGCAAGTATCAAAATAATTTTTATTATTTTAAGTGCTGTTATAATTTTCATATTACAGTGAGAAATTGTACATTTGAAAGTTCAGGACTAGCAATTCAGATATGATAAATACGTTAGAAAATGGAAAGATTAAGTTAGAAGCAGGAAAGATATATTATGACACTGCTGAGAAAACTTTTAGAAGACAAATGCTTCAGTATTAGTATCTCCTATTTGCGATCTTCACAGTAACACAATAAGCCATGGCAAATCTGAAAATCTGGGACAAGTAACTCAGTGCCATCTGTAAAAAATGATACCAGAATTGAATGCTTCTTTTTT